>PVKC010000428.1:0-68572 GCA_004027635.1 Crocidura indochinensis | reverse complement strand
GGTTTTTGGGTCACACCTGTCAGCACTCAGGGGTTACTCCTGGCTGTACACTCAGAAATTGCTCCTGGCAGGCTTGGGGGACTATATGGGATACTGGGATTTGAACCACTGACCTTCTGTATGTAAGGCAAATGCCTTACCTTCATGTTATCTTGCCAGCCCCTGCAATCTATTTTCAACTATAGACATTTAAAAAATAAAACTGTTACTTGAAAATTTATCTGTTATTTTCAGAGATCTTCTTCTAATCAGACAAATCAGTAAAGTTAACAACAGACAAGTATCATTTTACCTAATTAAATTTGTGATACAAAAGAAACATTGTGAAATTGAAGGGAAATGTCCTTGAAGGAGTTAGCAACCGTGATTTGTAGAGCTAGATATAAGGCAAAGACTTAGAGGTTTCTAGAAATATAAAATTAGTCATGTTGCCAGCTAGCAAGAAAGCACAATTCATTGTCCTACATGAAAAATAGCTAAAAACTGTAAATAAGCAGTGAACACTCAAAACTGACTTCGTGTCCCCATACAAACTGAGTTCCTAGCTTATTCAAATAATCCTCTTCAATTTCTATTTCCTTAAAATCGAACTTGGTAAACAAATACATATTATACTTAAAAAATATATGATAGGAATATCTTACTTGCATCTTCAATCCTTAAGGAGTAAGCAACTCATTACAAACTTGACAGTGCCTTTTTCCTCCTGTGTATATAATAGTCAGTAGGCACTGTAATAAGTCCTCAAATATCAGACTATTGTGATTACTGCTTTGTTCAATACAATAAACACATCCACTTTACCTTTTGCTATTAAATACTACCAATTGATCCCTTCTACACTGTTATTCCATTAGTCCCATAAAAAGGAAGAACCTTGGCTCAGGGCAGTGTTTAGGGTTTTCATTATACCTTTACTTAAGAGAAGAGCAATAATAGTGCCTCTTCAAGTATGCCGGAAATCTTGGACATGCATTTCTCATAGGTGTGGAATCAGTGCACTGTCTTGAAATGGATAAATGGAACTTTCATTATTAATACACCCTAGTTCCCCAGTCCCTCAATGCATTTGGATAGAATTTTCTACAGAACCAGATTTTTTATAGCTTTATGGCATAATTTAATGTAGGCTTTCTTTGCTCTCTGTTTCAAAGACGATATAACAAACTAAATTCTAAAGTCCTACACTGTTAACACTAAAACCAGAATTATTGTGGGCTTAAGCTACAAGTCATAATAGATAAAATGTTTCTATTTTACCCTTATCCTACACACTTATTATCAATTTTTCTGTATATATTGCTTCACATTTTTGTGTACTTAAACTAGAAAATCCAGGCAGTTAGAAATATAGTATACATTCATTAGGTCACATTTTATACCTTATCTTTAGGATACTACTGGGACTTGAATATAGTTATAGGAGCAAAGAATGGTAAATATAGAAAGTCCTAATAAAAAACAGCTGTGATTTGTGAAGTAACTACCAAAACAAAATTTATCATAACCTCTTCAATAAAGCATTATTAACACAGGCAAGGACTTGGCAGAATTCATAGTGTCAGTGTCCCAAACAGTTTCATGATGGGAATATATCTGCATTTATGTTCGCATCCCAATTTTCAGAATTTTATCTCTTCACAGTCAATGTGATTACTTTAACAGCAGGAATTCTGTGAGGTTATGTTTTCAATTTGCGTTCTAATTCCATCATTGATAGGATAAGTCTGGGTTTTATTTTAGAAGCTCATTTCTACAAATATAAGAGATATGCGTTTAATTCAGGGTAGGGACCGAATCTTTCAGGTCACTTATGCAAGAAATTTCACTTCCTGGGTTCATTCCTTTCTTTTCATACTTTGTCTACCACAGTTAGGAACAACAACCTATCAATATATTTAACTTAACAGCAAAGGCCTAAGAGGGAACTCAGAAATATCACTCCAACACTTTCTTTATTACATATATCCAATAGTTATAGTTTGTATATTTATACTACTATAGTAATGCCACAGATGATTATTTCTTACTTGCTGAAAAGAGAATACTTAGTGTCTTTTTTCAAAACCATATTAGTGAACCAGTTACAGAAATCTCAGATCTAATTTAAAGCACTCATTCATAAGATTATATTTCTTTAGAACATATGGTCAAACCTAAATATCTAACAACCGAAGTTTTCTGAAAAAAAAATAGAAATTCATATTGAGATATGCATATATAGAATTGGCTTACAAATTTGTGTCGGTTTTATTTTTAAAATTTTAACTAAATGTATTATTTTAGACACTATAATTTACAGAGGTGTTCATAATACAGTTATTTCTGGCATTCAATATTCCACCATGAATGTAAATTTCCTTTCCCTCCTAGCTGTCATCATTTTCCCAACCTTCTAGAAGCCTGACCCTTAGAAGGTAGGAATAATTATTTACTTAATATTATGTATATTACTAGTAGTAAATCAGAATTAAAATTACGGGGTGTCAGTACATAAATTTGAAGATCTGTAGTACAGGGTGGATGAGCTCATATGGTAATAGTAGTGGTTCATAAGAGTCCTCTGAAGGGCGCCAGTAAGATCAGGTACACGACCTGTATGTCCAGGAATTTTCCCTACTAGTTGAGAATGTAGGAGCTACAAAATTTAAAAGTTACTTGATTTCTTGAAACTCTTCTAAGAGTCCATGTTATATTTTGATTTTAAAATCTATAATGTAGGCTAGCAAGCAGGAATCAGAAAGAATGTTGTTGTTTTTGCTATTTTGGGCCACACCCAGTGATGATCAGAGGTTACACCAGGCTATGTGCTCAGAAATCGCTCCTGGCTTGGGAGACCATATGGGAAGTCAAGGGTTCAAACCATGGTCCGTCCTAGGTCAGTTGCCTGCAAAGCAAATGCCCTACTGCTGTGCCACCACTTCGGCCCCAGGAAGAATGTCTTTTATAGAATGTCTTCCATTAGAAACCTTTTCCTAACATTGTACTTTAATATCTGTGAGCATTGAAAATGAGTGGTTGAGTTCTCTACACAAAAAGTTATTATTCAATGAGTCTATAAAAACTTATAAAATTATATACACAATTATTTTGTACTTAAAATAATATGTATTAAAATGTTAAAAGTAATGATAACAGTGATTTTACCACATGACTTAATATCAGTTATATTAATTTTCTTTAATTCTTTAATACGTTGCCTTAAGGACTACAAATAGTTATTACATAATCTGGACAAGAGATTCTATTTTATAATGCAATCTTTTAAGTTGTAGCATCCACAAGTGGTAGGGTGTTTGCCTAGCACGCACTAACCTAGGATGGATCACTTATTATATCCCCCAGCATCCCATATGGTCCACCAAGCCAGAAGCGATTTTTGAATGCATAGCCAGGAGTAACTCCTGAGTCTCACAGGTGTGGCCCAAAAGAGGAAGAAAAAAAGCAAAGTAAAATGTTGTAGCAATTTATTACTTAGAATCCTAATTTATATTCATCTATATCTATTATATCTATTTAAACCTTATCTTATTTTATGTCATCTTTATCTATATACTTGCATGCATGTTTATTGTAAGTTTTTGTATTTTATACTAATAGCCAACATAATGTCTAGTATTTATTTTTATTTAGTTATAAGATTTGTTCAAAACTCTATGTGAAATGGATTTCTTTATGTTTTTGTTTTATCACTAGGTTCTATTTACTATTTTGGGAGAATCCTAGAAAAGATGTTTATGAAACCTTATTTTTATAAATCAAAATTTTTGATTATCCAATATTGGGTATTTTAGTAAGACTTAACTTTGGGCGATATTGTCAAAAGGCTATTCAATTTATTAGCTTACTCTTTAAAATGCCTATATAATATTATGACTTTTAGCAAAGTTATTTGCAAATACCATTTAGCATAATTTTATTCCTTTTTATTTTTAATAAAATATTCTATGTTTTCATAGTAGGTTAAAAGAACATTGTTTTAATGAATTAATGTTTTAATTATTGAACTCTTAATATATTTATTATTTGAAATTATAGTTAAATGTCATTTCCCTAATTATAAGTTGTTTTAAACTTTTAATTTAATTTTTATCACATCAGCACATGTTTTTTAAAATAATAAAGTGTTTTAAATCTCTAGTAATTATTTGTATTCCAAAAATAGTAGCTATGCATTTCTGATATTAATGCCTTAGTTATTCTCATTTTTCTACAGATTAAGCAGTTGATGAACCTAATTAATAAAATGAATCTACATGATTGGTTTTAAATAATAATGCAATAAAGCTAGAACATATAAAAATTAGAACATGCAATCAGAAACTAAAATTGAATATCAAGAGATAAAGATGAGATTGAATTCATATTATGGTTATCTTATAAGTCAAAGAAAAGAATAGGCTGTTTTGCTGTTCATTTGGTCATAGAAGCAATAGCATCTCATAGGAAGACTTTACTTAAATTTGAAAGATGGCTAGTTGAATTGCTGGAATGTTAGTACTGTAGATAGGGAATTTGCCTTGCCCTTGGCTGACTCATGTTTGATTCCTGGAATCTAATATAATCCTCTGATCACTGCCAGGAATAATACTGAGTGAAGAATCTCTCCTAACATCAAGTAAAAAATGGATGATTAAAAAGTATTTTAACAAATATCTGTACTAAAAAATGAAGTTATAGTATTTTTAATATGAAAAGCTAGTGATTTATAAAATAATGGTGCATCTTTTTAAAAAGATGCCCAATATAATATCAGATAAAAAGTAAGTACAAATTAATTACTCTTGGTGTCTTCTATAGCATTACTATGCTGGAAAGTAAACATTAATTGATGCCATCATACAGTTTTCTTTTAAATGTATTGCTATCAACATATATATTTAATATATCAATATTCCATTAATGATAAACAATATTTTATAATAGATCTTGCATGATTAGAAGAATTTTATGCAGGCAATAATATAAGTTTTATATAATAAGTATGCATTAAAATTTTTCAGTCACTATGGTAAATTAAAAACAGGAGTTGAATCTAAATTTTCTTCTTAGAGAATATAACTATATTTATTTTTAACAATAATGAGTACTTTAGTTAAAATAAAGCATTCCTGACATTTTAGAATAAAGATGTAAGTAAATAACAGAAATGGTAAATTTTAAAGAACCTATCTATACAATAACCAAGATTCTAATTCCAGAAGTCTATCTGAGATAACTGCAACTGAGCAGAACTTCTGGAAACATAATAAAAGACTATTCTAGGCGAATACCAAGATTGCCAACTATAGAAGACTGATTAAAACAACAGTGATGGAACTAAACTTCTAGAACCATATAGTACGACTCCATTCTAGGCTCCATGCTATGATCTGTGCAAATACAAAGATCTCTAGTTACAGAAGCCTGATTTTATCATCCATGACTGAGCGAAAAGTTTCCAGACACCACAAAAAGGCCTAGAGGAGAGTAAAAGAGCATGTACAAAACATAGTTATTCCCATGACAGTATTCTTTATGGGCAGAGAAACCCTGTATCGCTTAGACCAAAGAAATTCCCTTTCTAATCTAATCTCCCAAATATTTACTATGCCTATGCAAAAAAAAAAAAAAAAAAGCACAAATTTTTTTTTAGTTTAGTTTTGTTTTTATTTAGGGATTGTAGTTATTATTTGGTTGTTGTCTTAATGTTGGGGTGCTTTTCATTTTTTGCTTGTTTGTTTGATTTTTTTTTATGTTTTTTATTGTTTTTGTTGCTTTTCTTCTGTTCACCTATTTTGTTGTTTTTGTGTTATTATTTGCCTGGGGTTTTTTGTGTATTTTTTGTTATGTTTTTCTTCCTTTTTTCCCCTTTATTCACTTAAATTGATATTTATCACTTCTGGAAGGAATACTCCCAGTTTTTTGTTTGTTTGATTTTTGCCCCCACCTTTTAAATTTTTTTTGCTTAAAAAAGAACCACATAACTTGAATCATCTTTTTCTGCCTCATAAATTGATAGGGAAACAATGAATGGCTCTATGACCAAACAGGCATATGATTATTGAGTAAATATAAAAAAAGATCAAACTTAAACACCAAATCCAAAGCCAATGACAACAGAATTGATTCCCAATCTACAACAAGCTAGACACAGAGGGGATCACTTATTCTAGCAGCCTGGAGGCAAAGGAGGGAAATATGGGATGCATGCTGAGAAAAGGGATGGAGGAAGGACAACATTGGTGGTGGGAATGCCCCTTATTCAATGTCATTATGTACCTAAAACATTACTGTGAAAGATTTGTAATTCACTTTGGTCAAAATAAAAATTATTAATAAAAAATGCACTAAGAAAATAAAGAATTCTCAGTTTACATTGATAGGAAATTTACTAATAAATTGTTGTTTATATTAAACTTCTATTAACATATGTATGATACAGCTCCTCTGCATTTTTTCTTTCTTTTTTATGTTTATTTATGGGCCACACCCAGTGAAGCTCAGAGGTTACTACTGGCTATATGCTCAGAAATCTCTCCTGTCTGGGGTGACCATATGGGATGCTGGGGTATCGAACTGCAGTCCGTCCTGGGTCAGCTGCATGCAAGACAAATGCCATATCACTGTGCCATTGCTTCTGCCACTACTTTCCAATCAGTTGATAATATTTGTTATAAAAAGCTTTATTTTATTATGTATATTCAATATACCAATTTTTCAAGAGATATTAGCAATTGAAGGTATAGTAGTAAAAAGATCTAGTTTATTGCCTAAAAGAAAATTATTATTTATCAAACTTGCTTCAGCAGCACATATACTAAAATTACAACAATACATAAAAGAATAGCATGGCCCCTGCAAAAATATAACAACCAAATTTATGAAGCATTACATAGTTTTACTTTAATGATGTAAACTTTAAATGGGCCTGTTATACCGGCAGGGTAGGGAGTAAGCATATGATATGGGTTGCATCTTGGGAATATTGGTGGAGGAAATTGTACACTGGTGATGGTATTGGCCCTGATTCATTATGTTTGGAACCCAACTATTAGCGACTTTGTAAGTCACAATGATATGAATACAATATTTTAAGAAAGGAATAAATATTGCTCATCAAAAACAAGGTGAGAATACAAATTTAAAAATTAGAATATACAATAAAATACTCAAAACCTAATATATATTAAGATAAAGTTTAGTTAAATACCAAACACTCTGTCAGTTTCTTTAGGCCAAATTTGTGTGTATTGTATATATCCATACAAAAATACTCAAAACTAAGAATTTTTATGCAAGTTTTCTGAATGAAATAACATGAATTTAAATGAGGTATGTTTGAATCTTAAAAGATGTTATACTTTTTAAAGATGAGATTCCTTTTTTTCTATTTTTTTTTTTTTTTTGGTGTTGGGGGTTATACTCAGTGACTCTCAAGGGTTTCTCTTGACATGCACTCAAAAAAATCGTTCCTGGCTCTGGGACAATGTGGGATGCCAGAAATCATCCTGTGTCTGATGCATGCAAGATAAACACCCTACTGCTGTGCTATTATGCCTGCCCCAGAATGAGATCCTTTTAATTGAATTATTAGTGAGCAAATGTTATAACAGACTTTATTATAAAAAAGGTGAAGAAATATATGAAATTGGGTTAGCAGTATAATAGATAAGGAAACACCAATAAAAATTGGTTCAAGTTTAAAGAGGATAAAAATAACTTGAGTTATATAACTTGAAATAAGTTTAATGAAAGAGTAAAAAAATATTATATTGGAAAGTGTCTTGATTTGTAAATAGAATCATTCTGTTGTTTGGTGATACAAGCCTAGTACTTCAAGGCCCAAAGCCAATCTGACAGACAAGTCAATAATGACACTGCCCTGTTGAACAGAGGTTCAGGCAGCGTACAACTAGGGTCTGTTGACCTCAGATTGCACTGAAAATGTTCAACAGTCTTATTCAAATATGAACTCAGCTCTATCTTGCCTTTGTCTTCAGAAACATCTAGAACCTGTGTTTTTTCTCTCTTCTTATTATGTTGGTAATTCCAATGTGAGTCTTTCACCTTATCAGTTCCCTGGATAAATTAAAGGCTCACATGCTATAAATAGTTGAAACATTAAAATAACTTAGATCTGAACAGAGGGTCATTCTTGGTTTATTGATTCCTGAGCAGTCAGTGCTACCTAGAGGATGCTTTCATCTTATGGGCTATTAGCACTTTGACCCTCAGCCTAGTGCTCTACTTGCATGTCCTTCTGTAGTTTGCTCCCTATACTATGAAAAATATATTCAATGAATTTTGCGGTGTATAAGACAACCCCCTAATTTTACAGTTAAAACGTAGGTTTAGGCCTATATTCCCTGTATAAGACAGAATGTTCCTGAGCTGCAACTGTATCTTCCACAGTGAGTCAATCACAATAAGCAATGGTTCAATGGGTATACTGTAATAGATGTCCTCTCTAACTCTGGCCAATCTGAGCAGGCTTTTGACACTGTAGATTCGGGCCCAGAACATTGTCTAATTTGCATGCATCAAAAAGCCTGCTTGGATGGCCGAGTTAGAGAGGCGGTCAGAGCAGCCTTGCAGTGATTGGTACAGCATCGAGCTGGAAAATTCATTCTGTGGCAACATCCAGACGATTTTAATTCAGTGACATACCGAATCGTTTTTCAGGATATACTCGGAGTATAAGACTACCCCCGATTTTCGGTTGACTTATTATTTTCATTTCAAAAGTCGTCTTATACGCCAGAAAATACGGTACCTGCCTTGTTGCTTACTGCATGCGTCAAGGGTAAAGATATGAGAAGTCTTGTACCTTGAAACAGCTAAAGCAAATCTGCAATGTATAAGGGCAGGTGAACATTTGACAAAAATTGATGTACAAAGTTTACACGCAAGTTTTTCTAAAAATTTTTGGATGTATAAACATAATGTGTTTTTTGATTTATTTTGTTTTGGGATCACATTAGGCAGTACACAGCGCTTACTTGGTGCTCTGTGTTTAGGAATCAGTCCTGAAAGGACTTGGGCTGTAATCTATATGTGATGTGATGGATTGAATTGTACTGACTATGTGCAAGAGAAGTGCCTAACCACTTAGGTCCTGAGATTTAAAGTGTTCTCTTGGGGCAGGTGAGCGGTAAGGCATTTACCTGGCAAGCGGCTGACCTAGGACGGACATTGATTCAATCCACCAGGACATCGGTGCTTTCCCCAGGGTCCCATATGGTCCCCCAAGCCAGGAGAGATTTCTCAGCATATAGCCAGGAGTAACCTCTGAGTGTCACCGAGTGTGGCCCCAAAACAAAAACAAACTAACAAAAAGACAGTCTTCTCCACAACCTTTAAAAACAAAAATGAGTTGGGACGAGATATAGTTCAGACAGTAGAGATTTTACCTCACAAATGGTCCGTCCAATTATATCCCTAACAACACATATGACCCTCTGAACACTGCTAAAAGTAAGCCCTGAGCACTTCCAATTGTGGCTTTTAAGAAAAAAAATTAAGGAGGCCAAAGCAAGAATACAGTGGGTAGATCAATTTCCTTGCACCTAGCCAGTCTGGTTTAATTCAGGCAACCAAAATGGTCTTGACAAGCAAATTTCCTGAGCTCATAGCCAGTAGTAACACTGAGCACTGTTAGGTGTAGCCCCCAAAACAAAGAAACAAACACAAATAATTATTTAGTAAAAATAAAACAATAGAAAGTTAAATTAAGGGGCCGGGCGGTGGCGCTGGAGATAAGGTGCCTGCGCTAACCTAGGACGAACCGCGGTTCGATCCCCCGTGCCTGCCAGGAGCGACTTCTGAGCGAATAGCCAGGAGTAACCCCTGAGCGTCACTGGGTGTGGCCCAAAAACCAAAAAAAAAATAAAAAATAAAAAGAAAGAAAGTTAAATTAAATAAGGTACACAAGTGATCTCTACAGAGATACTGAACTAACAAAAACTGCCAACATACAGATTTATGATTTGCAAAATGTATGCTCTCCTTTGAGTTGGGACAGGTAATTTTTTCACCCTTCTATTCTTCCAAAATCTCAGAAACTACATACTTGTTCTTTGTCCAGCTCCATAGACTCACACTATTCTTGGAAGTGATGGAAGCCAAGATGCTAAATTCATGGATTCACTTGTCTCATGACTGAAAACACTAGGATACCCTAAGGAACAAGGCGGGCCAAGTCTTTGCAAGTCCAGGCAAGCCTTATTAGCCATCTCCACACAGTCGCCCCTATGCCAATGACCTAACTTCACTGCTTCACTGCTAATTTCTCCAGAGACTGGTACTAAAAAAACAGCGATCCTCTTGGGGTGGGGTCAAGCAGTCGCCTAAACCACTGACATACTTCCAGAAGCTTCAGCAGCCACACCCAGTTTCCACAAACCCTACCCTATAAATTCATTGGCACAGCTCCACATATTCTGTAGTTGCTGAAGCAATGTCAATTCTGACAAAACCAAACTCCTCAATGCTGATAGCAGTTCACATTGGATGGAAAAATTGCCCAGAAAAAAACTAAATTAAACACAACACAAAATGCCTAACTAGCAAATAATAACTTAGTAAACCTTCAGAGAATATTTTAATTACTCCCTTAATTATAACTATCATTTTTGAAAATTCTATTACCATTTAGTTATAACTATTAATAAGAAATAGTTTATTTTATTGTTTTATTAAGTAAAGTATCTTTACTTGACAAGGAGCAGGTTTTGGGGTGGTAGGAAATTACAAAAAATGGTGGAAGGAATGCTTTACAAGTTGTGAGATCAGTGTTGGAACACTGCATGTCAGAAACAACTGTATTATAAAATACTGTGTAAACCACTGTGATAAAATAAATTAATATAAAGTTATAAAATAAGTATTATTCAGTTTATTTCCAATTAATTCTGTTTTTAAGACTAATCGTACTCACTTCATATCTTAACCATGGACATCAACTAAAGTAAAATAAAAGTTATGTTCATGTTTAACCTTGAATTGTGCCTTTGATAGTGTAATTCAAGTCCTCCATAACCTTTTGTTAAGAAGCCTTACTGTGATTTCTTTTTGTATATTATATATATATCATCAACATAAAATAACCTCATTAAAAATCCTAATGATGCTTGTTATTGACAATTTAAAAAATGAGGCCAGAGCTATAGCACAGAATTAGTGCATTTGCCTTGCACATGGCCAACCTGTAACAGACCTGGGTTCTATCCCTGGCATCCCATATAGTCCCCCTGAGCCTTCCAAGAGCTGTTTCTGAATGCAGAGCCAATATTAACCCTGAGAGCATCTGGGTGTGACCCAAAAACAAAATAAAAATGGAATAAATGAGAATATATTAAAAAGTCTTAGTGATATTGTTTTAGACACATAATTCTAATGTGTTAATGACAGATTCTAAAGAGTACTTTCTTCAAAAAAATTTTATTGAAAGACAATTTGATTTAAAAAAACAAAGGTGATGTTGGGGGAGTTAGATTATTTAGAATAATTTTTTCATTAAAATCATCTATACAATGTGAAAAAAATAAACATTGTGATGACATTGTTAGAAGCTACTGAGAGAGAAAGAACTGACAGGCTTTTGTCAACTAAGAGAAAGGACATGTGGATTTGAGAATCCAAAACTTTACACCACATGTCTTTCACAGGAATATGAACCATTAAGTTGAAAGGCTGAAAAGATATACATATATTTGGACAACCAGTTTTAATAATATAGTAGTATATACTGAAAATATGTCATTTAAAAATATTTTAAAATGAATTATCCAAAGGTAAACATGGGGCCAGAGTGGTGGCACAAGCAGTAATGCATCTGTCTTGCCCACTCTTGATAGGATGGACTGAGGTTTGATACCCCGGCATCCCATATGGTTCCACAAGCCAAGAGCAATTTCTGAGCGCATAGCCAGCTGTAACTTTTGAGTGTCACTGGTTGTGGCCTCAAAACAAACAAACAAACAAAAAACTACTATGACAACAATAAAGAAAAATCATATCACTTGAAAAAAGACCAATAAACAAGTCAAATACCAGGACAGAATACTTAAACCAAATTTTGTCTCAGACTAATTAGAAGATGCAATTACATTTAAAAATTTTTAAGTGAAGAGACTAGAATTACTTTATCAAAAACTATGTGCATGATGTCAAATAGGTTAGGAAAAATCTATATTGATTCACAGTAAACCTAACAATGTACTGGAATCTATAAGTTAATGGTCCAATTATTTTAAATAAGCCAAACTGAAAGAGTATATATTTTTTTCTTTTCTTTCTTTCTTTCTTTTTTTTTTTTTTGTTTTTGGGTCACACCCAGCAGTGCTCAGGGGTTTCTCCTGGCTCCTTGCTCAGAAATTGCTCCTGGCAGGCATGGGGGACCATATGGGGCACTGGGATTCGAACCGATGACCTTTCGCATGAAAGGCAAAAGCCTTACCTCCATGCTATCTCCCGGGCCCCTATTTTTTTTATTTTAATAAAATATTTATCTTTGTATTATTGCATTAGGTGATGATACTGCATTTTGTGTACTTTTAAATTTTTGAATTACTATAACATATTTTAGCTTTACAGTGTAAATGCAATTATTAAATATATATAGATTATCATATCTTAAATAATTTGGAAGGAAGAAAATACATGTAACCATTATAACTAATTAAATAGGTATACAAATTTATAATAGCTAAATATCTTAATTTGATATATTAATTTCATAATTTTAATTATGTTATTTATATTAATTGAATACTATTTAAGCATCAAAATAAGTTTCATTGTTCAGACTGTATTGATGTTTATAATACTCATTGCTGTTAAGGATCATAGTTTGCAATAAATATTCTTACAAAGTGTACTATGATAAGAATAAAAATTGGGGCATCTAAATACTGTCATGTATTTTTAAATCACAATTTAGTTAGTCAGCAATTTAATACTATTTCACTATTCAATCATTTAATAGTGTCACCAAATTACCTTATACTTTTCTATTTTACAGGTGAAATTTTTCTTATTGTAAAGTTTACTGTCAATGTTTACTGTTTTACCTTGTGAGACCTCAAATTAAAGATTGTTTTTTGTTAGTTTGCTTTTTATTTTTTTGCTGCCTTTTTTGTTATTTGTTTTTGCTCTTTGCTTGTTTTTCATTAGGTAAACTCTACATTACATAACATTTGTCATTACAACAATTGCAAGAAAATAGAAATTAATTGTGTTTAATATAGTAACAATATCTGCAAACACTATCATTTTATAATATCATTATATTTTCATTTTTCTAAAGGAAACCCTATACTATTTAAGTAGTCACTGCTCATTTCTTCTTTTCCACTGCTCCTTACATTCATGAATATGTTTATTTCCTTAAGGATTTATCTAGGTATACGTATTTCACTAAAAATACTCACATAATACATTTAACATAATGTTTTCATGATCATCCATTATGTAGTCTATTTAAGTAATTAATTTATTTTTATGACTAATATTTGATTGTGTGAATGTAACACTTTTGTTTATCCATTTAACATTGTCGATTGTTAACAGTGCCATTATAAATTTTTGCATAATTTTTGTTTGAGCATTTCAATTATCAGGTATATCCTGGGGGATATTAGTTAAATAATTTATTTCAGTATTTACTGTATGTAGGAACTGTAAAACTGGATTTCACTGTGGCTTCATTATTTTATAATTTCATTAGCAATGCATGGGCATTCTGATTTCTCCACATTCTCATGAAAGAATATTTTCTTCTCTTTGTCAATACTTATTTTAGTGTTCATAGTTTCATATTATTATTTTAATTCACAGTTCCCTAATTAATAATTATATAAATCATCTTTATTTTTATGACTATGTATATATTATTTAGTAAAATATATAACAAAAATACTTAGCATTTAAAAAACTCGATGTTGGGAGCCGGGAGGTGGCGCAGGAGGTAAGGTGCCTGCTGCCTTGCCTAGGACCGACCACGGTTCGATCCCCGGTTCCCATATGGTCCCCCGTGGCTCCCAGGAGCAACTTCTGAGCGCATAGCCAGGAGTAACCCCTGAGCATCACTGGGTGTGGCCCCCCAAAAAATAAAAAAAAATAAAAACTCGATGTTATAAAATAAAGTTTTGTATATCTGTAGAAAATAAAACGTTTGATAAATTCTCAATGCAGTGAGAGTATAGAGCAACATAGTTATTTTCCTTGAACACAACTAACCTGGGTTTCAAGCCTGGTAACCCATTTGGTCTTGAACCCTACCAGAAGTGTCCTAAGTTAAGTGATCCTTAAATAGGAGTAAGCCCAGAGCACATCTAGGTATAACCCCCAAAACAAATAAAACAAAATAATGGTTTTTATTTGTTTTGAAGGGACCACACCCAGAGGTACTTTGGCTTTACTCCTGATTGTACTCTCAGGGGTCAGTCTTGGTGGTTCTCAGAGGACATGTGTGATATCAAGTGATATAGTGGGATAAGTTACATGTGAGGCAAACACCCTACCTATTGTACTATTGTCCAGACCCAAACTAAAATTATCTTTAAATTAGAAACAAACACCCCAATCCTCAACCTAAGGACAATATTTAAGTAGAAGTCTACATATATTTTATATCTTTTATAGTTCACTACTCTGTAATAGAAGACCTTTCAGTTTAGCTAAATTCGGGTAGCCTGAGAGAAGGTGCAGATAATGAACTAATAATAGAAATTATCTGAATGCTGAGCACACAAGGAATGCCATGGGGGCAGGAGTCCTGTATACAGTCTCATAAACCACCCATCCACAGAGGAAGACAACCATTAGAGATTATACCTTAATCCTCACATTCCCTTAGGAGATTGTAAAGACCCCCTTAGGTGTGATTAGCTTTGATTGAGAGTCTATTTATTATCTGCCTTTCTTTCTGTAACAGATTATTGATGAATAATAAAAGTCATACATGGAGGACAGACAGGGTTTTCACTCTCAGTCCACCAGGCAGTGAGCCCCCTGACTATGCTGTCACTAATACCTGTCTCTTTTTCTTAAATGTCACCTGTACACCTGTAGCTGGATTCCTGCAAATGTAATATATAACAATTAAAATGTGATTATACAGTCCAGAGATGATAAAATGTTTTACCTGCATGGAGTCAATCTTGGTTGCTCCCTAGCATTATATAGTCTCCTGTATTATTCCAAGAGTCCACTTGAGCACAGAGCCAGAGTAAGGCCTGAGCACCTGTGAGTATGGCCACAAAACAAAATTTTTTTTCTAATTGTCTTGAGGGTAGAGACCTTATTAATATCATAATTATTTCAATATAAAAATCTCAGTGAGGTCTCTTGCCTTTTCTATTAGTAATGACAATAGTAAAATGATGCTCTGTATAGTTGAATATTTACTCTCAACAGTGAACTATTGTATCCACTGCATACATTGGGGTGGACCTCACAGTTGAACATAAAATACTTGTTTTGTTTGCTTGTTCGTTTGTTTGGTTTTTGGGGCCACACCCGATGATGCTCAAGGTTACTCATGGCTATGCTCTCACAAATCACTCTTGGCTTGGGGGACCATATGGGAAGCTGGAGGATCGAAACAGGGTCTGTCCTAGGCTAGCGCGCCCAAGGAAGATGCCTTCCGGCTTGCACCACCACTCCAACTCCTGTTTGTTTTTTTGTTTGTTTGTTTGTTTGTTTAGTTTTGTTTTAGGGTCACACCCGGTGATACTCAGGGTGTACTCCTGGCTATGCTCTCAGAAATTGAGCCTGGCTTGGGGGACCATATCGGACTCTGGTGATCAAACTGCAGTCTTCCCAGGTCAGCCATGTGCAAGGCAAATGCCCTACCGTTGCACCACTATTCCAGCCCCTAAATACTTGTTATTTAAATCATCCAACATATAGTACTTTTGTTATAGCAGTACAAAGTAACGAAAAAAATGCACTGTGTTTTAGTTTAGTAAGACTCCCTTAAAGATACTGCCATCTAAAATTAAATTTACTGGCCTTTAGGGTCCCTAATAGCGACAATAAGGGTGTGTTCTGTGCTAGTTATCTTCTGCTAGATATAAATTTATTGCAGAATTTCTGCTTTTGTGCTCATATGACTTTCCTTTATATGCATGTTTTTGTTGAAGTTATTTATTTTTATTTTGAGGACACCTGTTAAATTTTTTTCTTAAGGACACCTGTTACCTAGTGTTAGAGGAAAACAAGATACCAATATATAACTTTACATAATAACATACAATGATGTTATTTCCAAATAAAGTCTCATCTAACGTGCTGGAGAATAAACTTTAAAGTATGGAGTTTAAAAGGACAAGGACATAATTTAGCATAACACCAGATTGTCTCTTTTGTTATTGAATTGTAGCTGTTTCATAACATATCTTTATGCTAGTTTTATACCAGCTTCACAGTGTTTTAATTGATGTTTTAAAGTAAGTTTTCAAAATTGCAAGTGTGAGTGTTCCAATATTTTTCTTCTTTTTGGAGATATTTTTGTGAAGATTAAGGACATTTTAAATTCAAATCATCTTGGAAAATAGCATTCAACAGTAAATAAATTCATACATGACAATTGGTATGCATTTTAAGAGATGAAATGTGGCTTTTTACATGAAAATACATATATCATTAGATATTAAAAATTTACCAAGGTCAACATCTATTTATGATATTCTAAATAAATTGGAGGGAAAAGGAGCATACTTGTGCAAAGGCAAAAGCATGTATAAAACTCCACATTTATAAGTATATAAAAGGTAAGAAACTGAAGCATGCTACTACTCTAAAATCCTAATGAAAAATATCAATTTAATCCTGCCACCATATTTCAATTCAACTTTAAAATTCTTGTTAGATTAATATTGCAAGAATATATAAAAAATATCATAAAGCTAATAAAATGTAAAACATTTTAAATGGCATACATTAGAACTAGGCATAGAACTATCTACCATTGTTTTCATACCATAAGATACTTTCCCCAAAAGATGGAGAAAATATCTGTGCAACTTATAGAGTGAATGCCACTTGTAGCTGAAGCTTGACTGCAGGGAACGTTTTTATATAAACTAAAAAATATTTGAATCATATTTTTTTAATTTTTTGATAAAAAATGTTAGGTAAATGTGTTTAACAGGTTGGGGTCTGGTATATTGTAAATATACTTCAGCCTTGTGGGCTGTCTCTTGACATCTCAAAAATATGTAGTCTTATGGTCAGGTGTGTCTTATAAAGAGAAAAATATGATAAATACTCCACTAAAATTTCTATTACAAACTAATTCAATAAAGTGACAGACTGTAAGATCAATATTTATATAAGTGTTTGGCATTTCATATGCACCATTTAATTAGAGAAAAATTAAAAAACTGTTTCCAATTACAATTGCATAATATAAATATCTGTTTAAACCTGGTTAAATTGTTTATTGGAAAACACATTCACAACAAAATAAAAACATTTATAGAAATGCAATAAAACATTGTGATTTTCTTGTAGGCAGCACACATTGGCTGCATTCAGGAATTACTCCTTGCTCTGACTCAGAGATCATTCCTGATAGTTGTGGAACTAAATAGTTGACCAGGACCAAACGAAGATAGGTCCCATGCATGACAAATGCCTACCCGCTCTATTGTCTGTCCCCCAAATATTGTTAAAATAAAACATGGAATTTTCAAATAGGGTCAGCTCCATATATTAGCGCTTTTCTCAAACAAGATTTAAACCAAGCCATGAAAAAAATAAAAGGGTACATCAGCCACACAGAAGAAAGCTGGCCATCTCAGAAGAGTTTGAGCTATGCCCCTACCCTGTCAAAGCTATGACTGTTGCATCAGCTACCCAGAATCACTATTTTCCAATGGCTCGAGCAATTTCCTTTGGGACACCAATCTGAACAAATTTTAATTATGTCAGTACTTGAGCTGATGGGTAATGCTCCCACATATTTTTTTTCCCCTGGGAAGTCAGGCAGTATCAGTAATAGTAATAGTTCTTTGAATTTCTGGACAATTTCTTTTGTTTGATGCTATCAACCCTATAGGAACACACCAATGTAACATAATAGAGAGCTAACAAGACCTTTCAAAACCTTCCATTGTATTAATGGTTTCATTAGAGATACAATAATTTTCACATATGTACTTACTTTTTATTTTTATTTTTCTTAAAACTTGCATTCATCTCTTCCTTTTATTCTATTTTTTTAAATAATTTGCTCTCACTTATCTGTAAACAAGTGTTTATATCAACTATGTCAACTACTCAATGCATTGTCTTAAAATAAAATGAATAATGAAATAAAATAAAACATGGAATAGGGCAAATATGCAATACATAGGATGCATTCCCTGTAGAGGGAAAAAATTAGTTATATCCCTATCACCACAAAATCTTTCTCTGAGTACCACTAGACATGGATCCTGATGACAGAGTCAAGAGTAAGCCCTGAGCATTAAGGAGTATGATCCCAAAGAAAAATAAAAAAGATGGAAAATTAAATTTAAAATGCATAAATATTAATGAACTTAAAGAAAAAAAATAGATAACTTACCTAAATTATGTACAGATTTACTGAAATATCTAAAACCACTAATATTACTTTTCATGATAGTAGAACAAGAAACATCAAATTTTTATGGAAACACAAAAAAGTTTGAAAACTCATCATTTAGGTTTTTTTAAATGTCAGTGTGTTACCCTACATATTCATAGTATAACTATTTTATAGTATAGGAATAAACCAATAGACATTTAGACTTTGTTTATAATGATAACATTTTTTCTAAAATAGTTGTTTCAAATTAATATTTCTCCAAATTTATTTTTATGCCCTTGTCATAAATGTTAATATTAGTATTTTGGGATCATAAGGAATTTTTATTTTTGTTTTCACCAATTTGAATTCTCATCAATAGTACAGTAGTTTCCTCACCTCCATATCCTTGCCAACACTTATGTTTATTATTTTTGCATTGATCACTTTTGCCAGTACAAATTGTCCTTACAGTTTTGATTTACTTTTCCCTCAAAATAATCTTAATTATTTTCAATCCTGTTCCTAAATTTCTTCCTACCCAGACTTTTATCTTTCTACTATCTTTACTATTATTTTTTAACTCAAATTTAACTTTAGATGTCCAATTTTGACTGACAAATTTGATCCTTTAAGATTAAATAAACCAGGTAAATCTTTTAGTATCAGGTCAAAATATGCAACCATATATCTCACAGACTAAGCTCTTTTTTGGCATAATAATAATCATGTGTACAGGAATCTTGGCTCTGACCCTTTATGTCTTCTAGGATGAGAATTGGGGTATGACAAGAGAATAAATTAAAATTCATTTAAGCTTTATTTTAGAAACATAGCAATGTTTTCCTATTTTTATACATTTTCTTCACTTTTGCAAGTTTTAAGTTTATTTTCAGGGTATCAAATTGGCTTTTTTTTTTTGGCATTAGATTTTTCATTTAATCTATTGCCTTTGTGAACAAAAAGGGCTTTGCTTTGTTTTCTTCATTTCATTATTTTTACTGGTCTCATTAATCTTAGTATTCTCCCTTGTATTGTAAATTAAAGAGCTAAAATAATATTAGTAAGAGAAAATAATCTTGGTACACAATATAATGCAAAAATAAAACCATCTAATTTTATTTTTAATGGTGTCAAGCATAAAACCTATATCTTTACACACCCGAGATATGTTCTTTACCACTAAGTTACATTTCTAAATTCAAATAGCAAAATTAAATGATAGTTGTAAAAAAAGTCAATTTAAAAATGATATGTCAACACTACTAAAATTATTTCCTTTTCATATTCATCTAAACTTTCATAATTTAGATATGAATTTAAAAGTATTTATTAATATATTTAAAGCATATTTTTATTTTTATTATTTAGTAAATGTTGAATAGTGTGAATACTGTCTCTTAATAGTTTTATTATATATACATGTAACATATGTATATAGTGTAATGCAAAATCTTTGATATGATATAACCAATATATTTGCTTAAAGTCTGTTTTGCATTTTCCCTCAAAATGAAGAAAAGCAAATAGAAATTAAGAAACTTTTAAAAAGACACTTTTTTCTTATACTCCACAGATTTATTATGTGCTCTTATAGCTTTTGTGTGAAGAAAAGACTTAGTTAGAAGAAAACAATATAATTCTAGATCAAAATATATTTTATTTGAATAATTACTTAAATATTAATTAAGCACACACCTCAACATGTTCCATTTGAATATGGTAAATATTCAATATTTAGATATAAGTATAGTTAAAAATATCTCTCAAGTAAACTATATTTTTAAGTTGGTGTATGGGAAGGAAAACAATTTCACATATTTTTAAAATATACAGTATTATAAGTTAGAGTAAGGAATTTTGTATACAGAAATTTTGTATACAGATGTGCAGTTAGTGCATGCAAATTTTATAGAATCTACTAAGAATCTTTTAGTGTGTATTTAGGATACAAAATAATATTTTATGAAGTGATGATCTTAAATTATATGAAATTAAATTATTTTTGAAATTAAAATTTTAACAACAAAGCTCATTAGTGGACTGCTTAACTCTGAGTTTCTTTAGCTATAACCACAATGAAGTAGCTGTGCAAGATGTAATAGATTCCATGAAGTCCTAAATATTTATGCTAGTATCTTTGGGAGAAAGCTTGCCTAGCTCTGTTCCATACAGTAAGGTTTTTTTTGGTCTAATAATATGCTTATTCATTCTACTTAGTATGATTAGCTCATGATTAATATAACTTTGTTACTTAGTATGAATTGCTGTTTATAAATAAAAAATAAAAACCAGCGGTCTGTAAGAAATGTGCCATCAGTGATGGGAATCCCCCTGATATTAAGTTAACATGTACCTAAAATATTATTTAACAAAATTTAAGCCACCTTGATAAAAATAAAAATATATTATTAAAAATAAAAAAGAGATATATGCCATCTTACTACTTCCCATTTCTCCATCATAAGTCTAGGTATTATTTATCAGTCTTTTAAATAATCTAGATTACGACCTATATCTCAAATAATATTACAATTTTGTTTGAAGAATAACATGAGAATGGCTCATCTATTAGTCTTTTCTACTCTGTCTTAAACAATTGATGAATATGTTAAAGAGTTGATATGGTCCAACTGAGACTAAAATAATGTTCCAATTACAGAAAATCAGGCTAATTTATATGTTAAATTGTTAGGGGTGAACCATAGATAGTTATGCTAATGACTAACAGTCTGTACTCAGAGAGTACTCCTGGGAGTGCTAGGGGTACTTTAAGCAATACACAGAACAAAAAGAATAGATTCCATGCAATACTAGTGTCTTTTCTTTTGTACTATCACTCGTGCCTTTATCTTAAAATCACAAATTCTATAAAGTCACATATACATGATATAAAAATGATTAAAACATCACAGTAAATAGCTATTTGTTTCAACACATGACTATGTGTTGATAGATGCATTCCAATGTATTCATTACCTGTGTCAAAATATATGTCAATCAAAGGGCAGACTTTATGTTTCGGTTTCTCCATTTAGAGCATTAGCTGCAAATACATTTTTGAAGGTCATTCTTTCATCATGTTGATTGTATTTCAAAGCAACCAGGATGAAATTATTTTCACTTGTTGCATTTTAGCTATTTATGTAACCATCTAATTTTAATGCATAGCCTCAGAAAATTTTCCCAAGGCAATCATATACACAAATGATAGAGTTTATATTTCATTATTATTACTTTCACTGACAATGAGATATTGTTTCAGTAGGCTATTGACAAATATTTTGCATATAATAAAGTACTTTTCCACAAAATGTCAAGAATATAAAATAGGCAGTCATTTAAAGGACAGTATAGATTACTGAATAATACTGTGAGACATTTTCATAATACTGAATAAATAACAGCATATGAAAAGTTCTGAAATGTATAACAGTATATAGAAAATATGCATATTATTAAAGCAGATGTTTCAATTTCACTTAGTATAATTTTCACCAAGTTTTTTTGCTATAGAAATGACAGTATTTCCTTTTTATTATATCATATTATATTCAAACTCCTCAGCTAGCAAAGTCCTTATTAAGTTTCTCTCAACTTATTATTCTCACCTGATTTATCCCTACAGCCTACATATGTCCTACATTGTATCCCCACTAAATTGATTGTTTATGTTTGTCATAATGCATTTATCATTTTCTATATCTAGCACTGAAAATTTCTTAGAAGTAACGACAGAAGACATACTTGGTTCATACTATTTTCATGAAGTATTTTATAGTTTCTTTAAATTTATTACTTTC
Source organism: Crocidura indochinensis (assembly GCA_004027635.1). Lineage (NCBI taxonomy): Eukaryota > Metazoa > Chordata > Mammalia > Eulipotyphla > Soricidae > Crocidura > Crocidura indochinensis. Next base: position 46,231 of record PVKC010000428.1, on the reverse strand, counting down.
TTTTAAAAATTTTATTTCAAGTATATATTAGCTCAAATTGAATATCCACATACTTATTGGCAAAAAAAAACTAGCTATAATTCTTATTATATATTTTCTTATGTAAATATAGTTGTCCCCATCCCTTTTTTAGATTAATTTAGTAAGAAATTCCAGTAGATATGTTTTTATTGGGTTATGAGATCATGTTATTTCACGTTATAGGGATTGTTTGACTTGTTATTTTTACCCCATATGCACCAATACTATCATATGTCATAGTTCTTTTTTGGTATAAGCACACTCAAATGGGGAAATCTTCAGTAGAGATAGTTGTTTGTATGTATGTATGTATGTATTTATGCATGTATGTATGTATGTGTCTATCTATCTATCTACCCATCATCTATCTATCTAAACTCATAGATTTTATATTGCAGGGAAACATTTTACCCTGAAATTTGTCACAGTGACTGTACTTAGGTTTCAGTTGATCAGACATTGACTTTTAGCCCTGAAACTTTGGAACTGGAATAGTTTTCTGCATTAGCACCAGGAATGGAACTTCTACCAAGGAAGGCCCTAGTGCTGCCCTGGCACTGACATGATCCATAGTGGGTTCATATGACACCTTGACAATCTGAAATAGTAACAACTTTCTGTCAGGCAAGTTTCCCTGCATCATCACCTAACAGCGAGATGAAAGCTGTGACATCCTGACCTTGATGTAGGTTCTGTGCAAAAACCAAGATCTCTAATTACAGAAAACTGACTGTGTTAACCATGATTGTGAATAATTTTTATTGGACCATGTAGAATTTGAGGTTAGTAAACTTAGTATTCCCAGAGCCTATAGTTGGTCTTATGGCAGGTTACTTCCTACATAGGGTCTCTCTGTTTCTAGGCTAAAGCTTTTTCCTTTCTACTTTCCCCAAAGTTTGCTGTGCCTATGCAAAAAATTGCCAGACATTTATTTTTCTTCTTTTTTTAAATTTTCGTTTTCTTTTATATCTTTTAATTTGTGGTGCCACATTTTTCCCAAGACCCTGGGACACATATTAACATAGTTTACCTCATATTTACGTATATTTCTATAAAATTAAGAAGGAAAAATAAAAGAAAGATTGGGGCTAGGAGCTAATTGATATCAGGTGCATTGGTAAGAAATAAAAGGAAAAAGTATCCAAGCCAAATTCCACAAAAATAGAATCAAGAGAACTAAAATGTAACCATCTAACCTTAAATGGACCTGTTAAACTAGAAGGTCAGGGGGCAAATTGTGGTGGTATAGGATGCACTCTGGGAACAATTGTGGAGAGGTGTCAACATTGGTGGTGGGAATGATCGTGATTCACTGTAGATCTGATATTCAACTATTAAGCTATAAGAACTTTTTAGATAATGGTTTTAATAAAATAAAATTTGAAATAAAAAGATAACAGCCTGTTTATAGAATGTGTATATGAAGAATTAGAGCAAAGAGGACTAATCTTTGTTTCTCAATAACAGATTTTTAGGATGGATATTTGAATGACTAAAAACAATTCAAACTGATGTGTCTATGATAATTTGTAGCAAGTTATTTCTTAGAGTGAGAGTTGAAAAGTTTCTAATATTTAGATCAGCTATGGCTATTTATACAAGCGCCTATCTATGAACATGCAATTCTTTTAGCTAAAACTTTCTCTACTATTCTACTTTCATGGTGATCAGATCTAGAGGCCAGAGCAGTGGCACAAGCGGTAAGGCACTTGCCCTGCCCACACTAGCCTAGGATGAACCAGGGTTCTATTTCCCCCAGTGTCCCATATGGTCTCCCCAAGCCAGGAGAGATTTCTGAGCGCATAGCCAGGAGTAACCTGTGAGTGTCACCCAGTGTGTCCGCCCCCAAATATGATGAGATCTTGCACTGCAATAAACATATCAAATATTATTATGACTAAATATGCCAGTTATATAAAAGGATTAAAGCATGTGATTTTTGTTAAAATTGAATGTTAACTTTTGTTACCATCAGATTGCTTCATTAATATAAAAATAATTATCCTTTCTTCTTCTCACTTAATTTTTCTCTCATCCCTTAAGCTGTAGCTAAACTGTTGAAAGTACAGTTTGGCTAACATAATAGGCAAGGTAGATTAGTTAGCCCCATAGTCAAGGCAACCTATGGTAATTAATTAATTAATCTATTTATTTATTTATTTATCTATTTATTTATGTTTGGCTTTTGGGTTACACCCGGCAGCGCTCAAGGGTTCCTTCTGGCTCTGCGCTCAGAAATCGCTCCTGGCAGGCTCAGGGGACCATATGGGATCCCCGGATTCGAACCATCATCCTTCTGCGTCTAAGGCAAACGCTCCACCGCTGTGCTATCTCTCGGTCCCAAACTATGATAATTTAAAATGAGTTTTTTTTGTGTGTTCTTGTCAATATACAGTATGTCTCCATGATAGTACAAGTGTCTATATCTTTATTTTTTAAATAGGACCATCCAAGAACTATATGGAAACCAGACACAGGGCTGACATTTCTGTGCTCATTCTGGAATGTGTTCCTTTAGGCTTTGCATTTTTTGATGGTCTGTTGAACCATAGGGATTGAATTTGAGGTTGAGTTTGTGCAAGGAATGTGTTTAAGTAATTTGAATTTCTCATCTTAAAAAATAGTAATCTTTTTGATACTCTACTACTCGGCATATCTTGAAATGAAATCTTTTAAAATATATAATATTTAAATTTTAATCATGTATAATAGTCATCAAAAACATCTTTTTGTATTTTGGGCCATATCTGGTGATGCTCAGGGGTTGCTCCTGGCTCTGGGCTCAGAAATTGCTCTTGATTTCTGGGACCATATGAGACACCAGAGGATCAAACCCAGGTCCGTCCTAGACTAGTGCATTCAAGGCAGACGTCTTACTGCTTGCATCACTGCTTCAGTCCCCATAATGGTTTTATTGCTAGATCTAAAGAAAGTATCTATCACTAAAATATATAAAAATAAGAACTCAAAATTGATATGAAATAAAAAAGTGAATCTATGTTTTCAGATGTGAATTTCAGAATTATTATCACAACTCAATGTGTGTGTGCTTGATCATATGCTTCTAGAGAACAAATGTGTAAGTGAAGATAAATAGAATTGATACAGAGAACAGAAACTGTTGCATTGTTTAACCGTGTTTTCATACTAAAGAGTATATTTGTAAATACTCTTTGGCAGTGCATTTACAATGATGTAGATGAGAATCTTATTTGTGAATTCAACTGACTTTGCTAATCTGAGAAAAGGATATTACATCCTGTTGAACATATGATCAACTGAATAATTGTATTGTTCTTGAATGCAGCCCAATTATAGTGTATCTTTAATTAATTTCTAAAAATGTTTTGTTACATTTAATTATTTATTTCTCCAAAGAGTAGATTTACAAGAAGAAAAATTTAAATTTTTGAATTAACAGCTATTCTAAATTTCAACTCCTGTTTTTCACATTGAGAGTAGGAATAATATTATCAGAATTAACTTTTAAGAACTTTAGAAGCTGGCATAGTAACCTATATATTGACAAGCATACAATAATTCAGAATTCTTTGAACTTTCACATTATTCTATTATAAAGATAATTAAATAAATATTAAACCCATTTTTGGGTAAGGCAGTAGAGGAATTCTGAAAGGCATATAGTTTCACATTGTATTAGTTTAATATGTCACAGACTCAAAAAAAACAGTGAGGTTTCCTAAGGTAGAAATATTAATTATACGTTATTTTATGGTACTGTATGAATACCAAAGAAAACATTATGAGATTTTTGAAAAGCATGATCATGAAGGCAAAGATGACTTCATTTTAAAGAATCTACACTTAAGTCTACAGAGTGTATTAGTACCTTTATGACTATAGAACATATTTGTTGAAAATTTGAGTTATAAAATTGGAGTCTTTTTCCTCTCATGATGTTTATATAAACAAATATTGCCATTGTGAAGGAAAACAAATATCAGATATAAAAGGAAAGACGTATAAACAAGATTATCTACACATTATTATTAGTGTATAATCATGTAGCTAAATATACAAATATTTATAACCTAGTGAACTAATATTACCTCAGTAAAAATAATCTAGAAATGTCTGAGTAAATGGCATATTTCTTTTTCTTTTTACATGGTGGGTGACTAACCCAGCAATGGTCAATGCTATTTTCTGGTTTGTGCTTAGGGTTTCAACAAAGGTTGGTTGCATGCCAGGTAAGAGTAATTCTCTCTCTATGCTCTCCATTATTATCTAAGTTACTGTAAAGAAGGTAAGGTGGCATTGCATGTAGCTAACCCAAGTTCAAATTCATGGCACTGCATATTGTCTCCTGACTACTTAGGAAAGTAACACCAGATTACAGAATCAATGGTAAGTTCTGTGCATCACTAGATGTGAGTAAATTCCCCCAAAGTTCACTAGAAAAGAATAACTATGGGTTTAATAAATCTAAAAGAAAATCATCAGAAAATAAAAACGAGAGTATGATAAAAGTGGTATACGTACTGTTTGTAGGGGATGATGCCCAGTTCTACTCAGGACTTAACTTCTGGTGTTATACTCAGGAATCATTCCTGGCAGTTTTCAGTGTATCAAATGGTATGCTGGGTTCAAAAATCAAAATAAAATCATGGAAGCAATTTTTTACTAAACATATATATTAATAAATATTTAATAATATATATATGTAGTTAAATCTATAAAATACTTATTTATTTTGTCATAAGCAGTGTTAATATGTATAGATTAGAATTAGCAATTTGGGAGGGGGCTACAAGCAGTTATGCTCAGGGGTTACTCCTGACTATGCACTCAGAAGTCGCTCCTGGCTTGGGGGACCATATTCGATGCCGGGAAATTGAACCGCGGTCCTTCCTAGGCTAGCAATTGCAAGGCAGACTCCTTTCCTCTAGTGCCACCATGCCAGCCCCACAATTAGCATTTTATAAACATCAATTACACACAACAAATTAGTTAGTAAAATTATTTCTATTGATTTATAATACTCATGAATCTTTAATGATAGTAAAAATATATTAGGGAAAGGACAAGCAAGAATACTTGAGGAATAAAAATTCACCTTTCTTTAATTACCATTCATAATATATTCTGTAAATTTATAGTCATTTCTTTTATTATTATGTTTAATATTCTAAAATAATTTGAATAGCAGACAAATAGAATCTGAGTGTGCTCAAGTTTATAGTTCACTGGCAGATTAAAGAGCATGGAATTGAGAATCATTCAATACATATATAATTTGTACCCTTCAAAATAAAAAATGAGAAATAGTGAGGAGAAATCATCTATCTCATTGAGAGGGACCCAATGGACAGTAAGACTTTAATAATCCCTTGGAAATTGAAACTATTGTTTAGGATATCATGAATTTTTGCAAGTCTTTTTTAGAATGAAGCTATGCTTTTTACTAAATTAAAAGTTATGTATGTATATATATATATAATTCTTTAAAGACCCTGTGTAAATATTTAATAGCATTACTCTTGGTAAGTTAATTAAGAGATAAGACGTGTGTGAATATTCTTTTGAACAGCTAAGTAAAACCGCCCATAGGCAGAGGCAGAAAAAGACTGTGTAGCTGTGATAAAATTAATAATTGTGATATAAATTTCTGGTAGAGTAGTTTATAAATGATGGTTTTCTATTGACCCTGCCCGCCTAAAGCATCTGTTCTTTGCAAAGAGGCAAAGAAGCATGTTTATAGCACAGCAGGTGGAAAAAAGATTTAATATGTTAGCCTTATCTGCCCATTGGTAAAGTTGAGTAATTTTTATATTACAAGGAAAAATGGATCCAGAGAGTCTGATATTAAATCCCTAGCAGGGTTCCAAAATGTCAGTTAGATCTTAAGCTAAGCCATGTTCCTGTGAAAGCTCCATAAAGGGATTGCTGTACTTGTGTATTGATTAACCACCAGTGGGAGATTGCTTTCTTCAAGACAGATAAACATCTCCTTTGGGTCCTATTCTTTGAAAGAAGTCACTGATTGCAAAGAAAAATCTAAAACTATTTTTCATAATTTTGTTCATGATAAATGCAATGCCTATTTTTAACTAATTTTATTTCTATTCTCCTATGATTGACTAAAGAAAAATACAATCTGGCTCACAGTTTTTCTCAAATTTACCACTCCTGCTTTTGCTAAATGTAAATAAAATACCCAGGAAAATATGTTAATCTCCCTAGTATTGAGAATATTTCATTTGGAAATATATTTTCCTCAGCTTTTGTTGAGCAATATTCATCAGGACTAGATGATGTATGTAACACATAAACTTACATACTCACATACGAAAATTTCAATCTGATCATTTACTTCACTATATCTCTGCTTTCCACCTGATTCTTTTAGCTCTATCTACATACATTTTATTCTTTTTTTATTTATTCATTCATTTATTCATTCTGAAAAAAATAAGACACCCATTGATAATCACACTTTCAACTTTCCGATTTGGATCCTACTGTTGTAAATGCATTTGAATAATCTATATGCTTAATGATCTTTATCAATATACTTTGTTGTTGTTGTAGCTTTTTTGGGGTGCTATATCTGGCAAAGTCAGATCTGACGCCTAAATTTGCACTCAAAGATCACTCCAGGGAGAGTCTCAAGGAATCTTATGGGCGGTGGGGAGAGGATCAAAGCAAGGTGAGTCTCAGGCAAGTACTTGGCCTGCTGAATTATCTTTCCTGCCATGGTGTACATTTAATGTAACAAGATGGTATGAATATGAGCCTGTGTGCTATCGAAACAAACAGAAAGGAAGAGTTATGAGGTACCTGGAGTAAGCATCATTATATAAGACCATGATCTCTAAATTGAGTCTGACCTTGTAGAAAAATAGCAACATATTTTACATAAAAATTCAAAACCATGAAATTTTGTGCATACTGAATTCTATTTCAAGGAACATTTAAATTTTTATTTATTATTTATGTATTTATTTATTCATTCATTTTGGTCACACCATGCTGCTCCCAGGGGTTACTCCTTACTCTGTGCTCACAAATCGCTCAGGAGATTAAATGGGATGAGATGCCAGGGATCAAACCCTCATTCATCCTGGGTCAACAGCTTGCAAGGCAAATGCCCTACACTGTGCTGCCAATTCAGGCCCTATTTTAAGGAACTTTTAAATATAAATGATGAGGTGGGAAATGTGCTCTATGTGGATGATCAGGAATCCTGTTTCCTACCTTAACAATGACTAATTCTGTGCCTCTAAAATGTCGCTCTATTTTTTAGCATTTAGAGTTAAAGTCCATTTTAAGAAGGATATATAAGTCTATTTCCCGTTGTCCTTCATCTAACCTATTCTGACCTTCAAATTCTATTTCTGAAATGTAAACCATAATACATGACTGAATGATGGAATCATGTTTCAAGTTAGACAACATTATTATTGTGTTTTTAAAACCCATTAATCAAAGTGAGTCTATATTCACCTTCTTGATTATTAAACAATAGAAATATTGAAAGATTGATTTCACATTCAAATAAAAAGAAAAATGATAACTTCTCCCCTACAATCATGTAGTGGAATTTATTTTTTGTTAAGGCCATTCAGAAAACAGGTACTCTAAGGAAATAGTCTTGTCTCAAACTTAATTCAAAACTAGTGTTTATGTGAAAAATTATGCAGGCACTTAAGTACAAATACATTCATTTCCGATATTTTATTATTTCTTTAGCATACTGGTTGCCTTATTGTCCTGGTATGTTCTTGTCTAACTGATAAGCATCGTCTCACTATTCTATCATCCTAAATTTTTAATTTCTTTAAATAATTCTGCTATTCTTAATTTGAGGAAAGTTTGTAATTTGACAGAGTGAACTCATATGCCCAGCTTGACATTTTGTTTAATATATCCCATAAGATTTTTCTTCAAAGACATCTGTTCAACAATTAATGCATGCTAAGCAAGTTTTGCTTTTCTCTGTTGTTTTTGTTGTTGTTTTGCAGAACCACCTCTAGAGGTGATCAGGCCTTACTCTTAGCTCTTAGTTACCAGGGATTCACCTGATGACATTTATCAGACCATTTGGAGTGCTGAGAAGAGATCCTGATTGGCCAAATAAAAGAACCCACTCTGATGTTCTAGTTCTTTGGCCTCTCTTTCAACTTTTTATAGTTGATCTACTTACTGCCTTTCCTACTATGGCAAGCTATTATATTTGTTTCCATATATATATATCGCCTCTCTTGCTATTGTACCCAAGTCTAAATCTCTTGTTTCCTATATATAGGTTTACTTAGTTAATACACTCTTTAGCCCTTGCAGAGGAAAGTTGTTTGTATGAGTGGGATCCATCTTATTACTAGTTTTCTTTTGAAAGATTAATTCTTAATAAATTAATTCTTAATTTCTTAATTTTAAGAAAGCATATAGTCCATTTGCATGATAGTATTTTATCTAGGACACAACAATGATCAACATTTTATTCATTGAATTTCTTTTCACCTCCCAATACATCGAAGTTAGTTAAGTAAATGCAGAATTGATAAATATGAAGATAATAATTTCAGCTCTGTAATATTATATTTTTACCTAAATATCACTTTAAGATTTGTATGGCCTCTACATTTCTAAGTTACAGAATAAAAAAAGGTTTAAACTTGCTCTTAACAGACTTACTTCTTTTTCATTTGTAAAACTCTTTTATTTTACAAATAGTTATATTTAGAGACAATCCACTTTACATTCTTTGTCATTGAAATTTATTTACTGGCATGTAAAACCTGCATCCATATAATATATATGACTACTTACTTCCTTAGACAAGAGAAGTAAGGGGTTAGACAGTTCAATGAGCTCTCAGAAAGTGAAAAAATAAATAAAACCAAGATGTGTTTTAAAGCAGTTACTTGTTCACTCACTCTAAAGTCATTGAGAAGCATCCTAGTTATATACACTATGTAGATTTGAGAACTAGGAGTTGATAAGAAGATAAGGATCCAATTAGTATGAGAATCATATTCACTTCATATGATTCCATAAGGCCTGCCAGAGTGGCTCCTGAGAAATCCTGAATACAATTAAACAAAACAAAAGCGCAAAACCACTGGTGGTGGGAATGCCCCTGATTCAATGTCACTATGTACCTAAAATATTACTGTGTAAAATTTGTAATCCACTTTAGTCAAAATAAAAATTGTTTAATTGAAAAATAATTTTTGCTAAAAAACTCACAAGACCTACTATTAACTTTTTATGACAAAAAGTCAAGCCAAAGACAATAAGATATATCATTAATAATAGTACAAAATATTTACTTTTATAAAACTGAGCAAGAGAGTATAATTTTAGTGGGAATAATGCCACTAATACAAGACTAAACTCAATTTATCAAAAATGCTGTCTATAGACATAAAAACATGACATTGATCATGGCATTAGCTTACAGGTCGGTAGTAGCAAATATGCAAGTAAGAAGAGAGTATATTAAAAATTTGTAGAATATGTCTCTGACTTAAAGTTTTATAACTTTAAATAAGTTAGAGAAAGGATATAAAAGTGGTTAAAACTTCAATATGATAATTATAGTTAATTTTATATATAAAAACTGCTTTATTCTAGATTTGTATGTGGTAGAGGTATCTTTTTTTGAAGAGTGAAAGCATGCTATAATACAACATTCTTGTTTGACAGTGGCATTTGATAAATTTGTATCTATTGTCTCAATTGTAATTGTATTAGGATTAACTTTCTCTCTATACTATAGTTAGCAAGGCTTAGAAAAAGTTAGTAAAAAGTGCTTTTGAATTTTTTTTTTTGGTTTTGAGATATATGCTTGCTCTTCAGACATAATCAAAGATGAGTTGTAGGTACCGAGTTGGATAACCGTTTTGCTTCAGAGGTCCTTAATAGAATGAATGATCCTAAGTCTAATGTCTCTAATTATAAAATATCCCATTTTAAAATGTACCTGTAGTTTCCCTATGGTATTTTCAAATCAGTGCCCATTGCAGAGACTACTAGCAAGGCTACATTCAGTGTACACTTTCTTTGGAGATATCATCTTTCTGACTGCATGTTTATTTCACTAGAAATTTCTGAAAACTTCAGAATTGTTTATTCATTTTACTGCTTGGAGGCAAAGAAACATATTAAATATAAAATGAAACTGTTCTTTCTTGCTGCATCTAGTGTTTCATATCAGTACTAGCTTGGATTTTAATTGTTGATATACAAACCAGTATCTTGACATTTCAGTTTTGCTAGTTTTTGTTTTTACTACTACACAGAAATGCTGAAAATGTCAATTTATTATGAGCAAAAAAAGAAAAAAAAAGCACAAGCTAATTTAAATTGACATGTATGGCTTCTGGTAAGAATTCACATATGAGATATAATATTTCTTAAGAAATCTATGAAATTGGGGCCCGGGAGATAGCATGGAGATAAGGCGTTTGCCTTTCATGCAAAAGGTCATCGGTTGAATCCCGGTGCCCCATATGGTCCCCCGTGCCTGCCAGGAGCAATTTCTGAGCATGGAGCCAAGAGTAACCCCTGAGCACTGCCGGGTGTGACCAAAAACCACACACACACACACACACACACACACACACACACACACACACACACAAAAAGAAATCTATGAAATTTTGGAATTGGAGTTGGAATAAAGAACTAGCACAATAGCACAGTTGGTAAGGCATTTCTCAGGAAGGAGCCATTACCAGGAGTGATCCCTGACTATATGGCCAAGAGTTGGCACCGAGGACAACTGTACATGGCCCAGAAGCAACAACAAAACAATTAAAAGAAAAAGGAAACAAATAATGGAGGAAAAGAAGAAAAGAAAAAAAATGAAGATGCTATTACTGAACTTTGATTTATAACAATGCAGTTTTTGGTGGATTTCAATTGTTTTATAGTGTCAGCAATTTATACATTGAAACAAATATATGTGTTTTTTGGGTTATATTTGTAAGTGCTCTGGGCTTCTGTTGTTGGACTAAGAAATCAACACTTGGCATGTTGGGGTCAGTTACAATACAAGGCAATCGTCCTCCTTTCCCCACCCCTTCTGTACTATCTAGCCACTATAACTTATCAAAATTAAATCTATATTTTATTTCATTGTATGTACATACTTAATTTTAAATAAATTATATTTAGAAAATATAAAGTTTTGTGTTTGATTTTCATGTCTATTTTTGTTTCTAAAGTTCAATATTCCCAATGAAAGATGGAAACAAAACCAGTATACCTTGAAAAATTTTCTTGATACCTCAAACTTTGGTCATATTCATTTTCTACCTCTTAAAATGTTTAGTATTAGAAAAAGTTTAATTATAAAATAATGCTGCCAATTACAATTAATTACAATGTTTACTCAATATCTAACATTTAAGAGGTTAATATCTAAGATATACAAAGTTCTGATAAAATTTAGCAAGAAAAAAATACATCTAGCCCCATCCAAAAATGAGGGGAATAAATAAAAAGATATTTTATAAAATAATTATTATAGATTGCCAAAAGGCACAGGAAAATTGCTCCATATCATTAATCTTCAGGGAGAGTCAAATTAAAACAATATTGAAGTATCATCTCACACCATAGATAATGACACATATCACAATAAACTTGAACTAGTGCTGGTATAAATATGGACATAAAGGAACTCTACTCATTCAATGGTGGAATAAGACTTGTCTGCCCCTTGTGGAAAACAATATGGATTTTCCTCAAGAAACTAGAAATTAAACTTCCATATGATCCAGCCTTACCACTCACTCCTATTGATAGATGCTAGGAAGCCCAAAACACCATGCGGAAAAGCCCTGCATTTTCCCATATTCTTCACAGCACTATTTATAATAGTCAGAATCTGGAAACAATTCAAGTGCCCAAGAACAGATATCATCACACAATGGAATATTATGCAGCTATTAGGGAAATAGAATCATGACGTTTTCTTATACTTGGGTGGATATGTGATTAGTATGCTCAATTAAAGGAGTCAGAGGGAGAGTAAAGACATGTAATAATATCTCTCGTATGTGGGATATAAGGAAAAGTATAGTCTGGTAGTAATATCCATAGACAATAGAGACAAAGGCCATAAGGACCAGTTCATGGTAGGAAGCTTGCCATATTTTAAAGTGGTGAAACTTTGTTAGATAGTGGACCTCTATGACAATGATAGGAGGAACTGATCACTATGGACAAAAATGGGGTGCTAAAAGGGGATAAAGTCAAATGCATGATACATACCATTTCTTTAGCAATAGTGAGAACCACAGTGTTAATAAGAAAAAAAAAAGAAGAGAGAGAGGAAGTAAGAACTGGAGGGAGACAAAGAGAAGTAAAATATCTGCCAAGAGGCAGGTAGTGGGGAAGAAGATGTGGGAAACTGTGCATATTGGTGGCAGGAAACATTCACTGGAGAAGTAAATAATTTTTAACCACTGTACTTCATAAAACAAAAGAAAAGGTATTAGTTGTCTTTTGAATATGACAAGTTACCTAATGGCATAAATTAAATGTTGCCTATTTACATATTTAATTCTGCACCATATATATATATATATATTTACTTTCTCCAGGTTTTAGAAATGATTTAAAAATTAAACCGAATTTTGGAAATAAATATCATCTGAAAAAATAAAATCTATTATATACCACATTAAGAAAACTGTACAAAATCATGCAACCAGAGCTACAAAATTAATTTCAAAAATATTAAAAATACCAACAAACTATATAGATGGATTAATGGACTGATGACATTCTTTACAAACAGAACCCACGTTTATGACTCATATCCCATTACCTCTTCAGTAATAGCCATAGAAGCCTCCCAATTCGTGTTCAGAATGGCCCAAACTCTCCCCTATTCATCACTTCCCTTGATTTCAAGCATTTTTAAATTTAATTATAATAAAATAAATATTGTTTTCTTGGAAATATAACAGTAGTTTTGTATGTATGGATAGAAGGTTTGTGGAAGTGCAAAATTAAAAAAATGATATTTTATATTATCCCTGAATAGCTTGGTTTCTTCTGAACACTAATTCTCTCTTGAACATGAATTTCACCTTTTCTCTCTCTCTCCCTCTTTTAGCTCCCTCACTTATGCTTATTTTTTCAGTAAAATTAATTTTCTTAATCCAGATATAATAATTTATATTGTATCTTAATAATTCATTAATTTTGACATCTTAAAGTGTCAGATACATAGTCAAATATAAAAGATAAAATTTAAAACCTTGCATATGAATGACCAGGTTTGATCTTAGGACTCCATATCATTGTCTGAATTTTTCATGAATGATCTTTGGAATCAGTTATGACTGAACCCTGAACAATGCTGTATATACCCAACAGAGCAAACAGAATTCTTATTAAAAATAAAAGTTGGAAGATTAATTTCAACAGCTCACTTGGCTCTATTGCCACAATAATAAAGAATATCTACCTTGCATAATGTAGAAGAGTAAGATGAGAGAAGATGCAGAGAAAGAACACATCTAGTATCTACTGATGTGATTGCTTCAGTCTCTGGGAAAAATGGAATCCATGTTTTCAATTCAGATCAATGTATACTTTGTGTGTACATACACACACAAGTGCTTCTCACTTTCTATATGCTACTGTTGTTATTTTTGAGGCCTATACCTTAGCTTTTCATTCTTGTAGTCTCTCACTCTGGGCTCCCTTCATCCAACACTGTCACATTTGAGCTTGCCCTCAGTTAGAATGTGATTGGAAGGCAGGCGTCTTGTGGCCTTGTAATTGCTTCCACCAGTGCAATCAAGCATATCAGCTAGAACAATCGTTTCTATCAGTTGGGAGCCTTTCTTTAATTTAAGTGAACAGACCAGTTTAAACACATTTATTTGGACAGTTATTTCAGTTAGAGTGAAATCATGTATCTATTCCAAGCTTTCTTAAATTGAAGAATGGTCTGTATAATTTTAAGTCAGGAATATATAGAGATAATCAGAAGATATGCCTTCCCCATTTTTATGTTGTTAAGTGAAATGATGTGAAAATCAATATATATCCCATTTGAAAGAAATCTTAAATGCTAGCTTGTATTTTTTAGTATTCTTGCGGTCTTTTTCCTTTATGACAAAATAAAACTAAAAGGCTATTATATATTTACTAAATGGATTTTCTTCTTTCTTAAAAAATTGAATTGTATAGATGACAATAATTCCAAGTCAGTGTTTTTTATATCAAATTCACCTTTTGTAAATTCAATAAAAATAACAATTGTGTTAGTGACACAAATAAACTACATAACTATGTTGAATGGCGAGGTTAGTCTGCAAAGTGGCCTAAAGGGACTTAAAGGAATTTGATATCCAAGAAATGGCAATTTAATAGCATTATGGAACTGTTCTTTGATATTAAAAATGAATATTCCTTGAGGTCAGGAAAATGATTCCTATAGAATTTTAGTTCTCTGAGGACTTAGGTTCAATCCAGGCAAATCATGGACTCAGAGCAGCCCTGGGAGAGATCCTATTCATCTATATTTCCATGAGATCTTGAGCATGGAGTAATGCTGAGTTCATGCAAAAAATAGCAACTACAAAAAACTTTTATGCATACTAAATATATGTTATCTACACACACATGTATAAACATATACCCACATAAATCACATATATATCCAAATAAATAAAACATACACACAAGGAAAATTAAAAAATATTTTAATATTTTTACATCTAAATTTATTAAAAATTATTGAAAGACTGAAAAGGTAAAATTAAAACCCTAGAATAACTGTACTTTGTATAGAGATATTTTATTTCAGAAAGAATATAACTATCTTTATATTATTAAACTTTTGGGAAATGCTCTTCATACTTCAAATCATGCTTTAATATGAAATTCTACCCCTGAAATATACAGTCTTATAAGCTGCGACCTCAGTGAAAATATAAATCAATTGCTAGACTGTGCTTAAGAGTGACCCCTGGTGGTTCTTGAGGTACTATACACAGTTTAGTGAAAAAAGTGGGATGAGCTATATGCAAATTAATTAATCGATTTCCTGAAAAATCTGTCTAAAATTCTATTTTAAAATAATAAAACTTTTCATTTGATTTTTGCATTTCGTGCAGAATCAAGGGTACATTTATTTGATTAGTGTGTTATACTGAATAACAATAGAGTTATAGAAAACCTTGAGCATCTTCTAGACTTTTCAAGTAACCATGAGTCAGATCGTTTTTAGAAACATTTGCAGTGTTCTACTCAAAATGAAGTATAGCGTTTCTAGCATATTAACATTACACACTTTTTATTCAAATAAGATAACTATACGATGAACTCTGTTTTGTTAATATGCTTTTAGAATTGAAGACAAAATGAGCTGAAAAAGCTTTAGGCTGACTTATTACAGAGACTATTTCATGCAAAATCATTTACAGAAGAATAGTCATTTGAGGAATTGAACTAAGAGACTTGTTTTAACTATCCTTTTGCCAATATAGAGCTAAATGTTTTTATAGTGCATTGTGAACGTGAAATAAGATTTTTTAAAATGTGCTGAGGCCACAATTTTCTCGTGATTCTTTTCTTTATTCTTTCAGATTATAACAAACTTCAGAAGCACACTTAAATAACATAAATTTAATTTGATTCAATGAAACACATTTGTAAAAAAAAAACCTTATCCACAGTTATTTTAAAAATCTATTGAACTTATAGTAAGAGTACAATTTGCCCCATCTGTCCTATAGGTTTTGCATCCTGTTTTTCTTAAATGAGTCTGACCACATACCAAACCCCAATTTTAGTCTTTAGAAGTGTTCTTTATAAAAAAAAATGATCATGCCCTTTATCTATTTAAACCTTATAATGTTTTTCACTGACTTTTAAACAAAGAACAAAACATTTAACATGGGTGCAAGGTTCTGGCCTTTGATTTTCTTCCAACCTATTGAAACAGTCCTCTGAGTACATGAATCATCTGTTCTGCAAGAAAATACCTCTCTGTCACTTATTAGACTGTTTTTCACTTAGTTATTCTTCACTTCTTTACTGAATCACTGCACAAATCCTAATAGGTCAAAGAAAACCAAACACATCAATTATAAAAGGGTTCCTAAGTTTTTGTAGCTTCAAAAGAAAAATTAAGAAAATAAAATAAAAGCTACTGAATACATTTTCAATTTTTATAATTATTTACAAGACTATATATCTTATTCTTCTAATCTTTGGTACTGATGCTACTACAAATCATGTTTAATTACATAGGTCCTTGGAATATGTTTGTAAAGGTAACAGACAAAACTCGATCTCTATGAAACTGCAACCATTTAGTTACAAAACTGCAGTAATTTAATTACAATTTTATGAAGGCACTTTTGGGTCCAAGTAGTTTCTGTATCTAGTTTCATGCCTGTTCTGTGCTGGAACCCTTGTAAGTTGTCCATGATCTCTCACTGATTCTATATCTTGAAATTCATTATTTTGTTCTCTTGGTCTATTGCTTATGTTCTAAAATCGACTAGAGCTCTTTAGTCTACTTCTCAAAGCCCATAGATTTTTGTCATGTAGGCATACCTTGGTTTCTCAGATGAGGGTACAAAGCTGAATCCAGGTGAAGAATCAAAGTGAAAGTTGCCTGATCCCAATCTGAAGGGTTGCTTTCTCTATCTTCAGCTAAGTACAACCAACTACTACTATGGCTAAAAAATTGTGATGATTTTTTAAATTAATATGCCAATATTAGTTATGAAAGGGGTAAATTATATTTTCAAATCCAGTCTGACCACATACGAAGCCACAATTTTACTGTATGAAGAAATGCTCTTTATATAAAAAAATTGATAATGACCTTTTCCTATTTAAACCTTATAATGGCTTCCCATTGTTGTTTAGATGAAAGATAAAACATTAAACAGGTTTGCAAGGTTCTGACTTAACCTAATGACTGATTTGCTTCCGATCTGAACTATTGAAACAGTCCTCTGACCATATGGCTCACTGTTCTGTAAGAAAATAGCTCTGAAAATAGTAGACTGTGTTGTACTTAGTTATTCTTCACTTCTGCACTCAGTCACTGTACAAAACCCTAATAAGGCAAAGGCAATAAAAAACATACATAAGCGTATATAAAATAGCAAAGCAAAGGACATTGGAGGTAATTAATAGGATGATAATAAAGATGAATAAAATTAAAGGTTGAATTGGGTCCTACTGTGCACCCACTATCTATGTTTGATAGATATTATTAAAATATATATTTATAATTTTATTTTATTTATTTTTTGCTTTTAGATCAAACACAGCAATGCTCAATTTTATCCCTTGCTCTATGATCAGGAGTTACTCCTGCAAGGCACAAGAAGTCTTATAGGGTATTAACGATTGAACCCTGGTCAGCTGCATGCAGAGCAAGTGTTCTCTCTACTCTACTATTGCTTTTACTCCTACAAAATTCTTAATTTTAATTATATATATATTATATGTTCATATATACTTGTGTTTTACACTTATAATGTTTCTGAGAGAAAAACACAACCCATTCTAAAATACAAGTAAATAATTACATCAACAAAGTATGACTGTCTCAATTACAAAAGGCAAAATGTCCTCTAGAAGATTTTATTTTATTTTATTTTATTTTATTTTTGTGGTTTTTGGGTCACACCCGGCAGTACTCAGGGGTCACTCCTGGCTCCATGCTCAGAAATTGCTCCTGGCAGGCTTGGGGGACCATGTGGGACGCCGGGATAAGAACTGATGACCTTCTGCATGAAAAGCAAGCGCCTTACCTCCATGCTATGTCTCCGATCCCCTCTGGAAGATTTTAAATATGTTTGCTGAATTGATAAAAAAAATGTCTGTCCATAAAGGAGTTAAAGATAATAATAGTTGTTACATATCTGTGTTGAATTTCTATCTTTAAAGTTAAGGGATATTGTACATGAGCTAAAACAGTAAAAATAAAAGGAAATTGATTAATTTTAATTTTTTTCAATATATCTTCTGAAAATCAATTCTATATTGGGAGTAGAGAGACACTGTCTGGATAGGACAGAGCAGTGCTGCATTTGGTCTGCATGTCTATTTACTCTGAAAATGTTTGATCATTGTTTTGATTTGATTATGCAGGAATCAATCACTATTCTTGTTCAGAATGTCTATTAATAATTGTGAACTAGAGAAGCTGAGAAAGCATGTTGTTATTGAGAAATTTATGAAGTCTAAATGACTGATTATATTAGTCTCCCTGACTGTCAATTATTTTATCATTCTAAATGATACTGGACTATGTTAAGTTACATTTTATATCATTTTGCATTGATGGCCACGAATGGTACAAGTTTGGCACCAGAGAATGGGAACTGCTCCCACCTTCTTATATGACCACCACAGTCATATCTATGGCTACGACAGTACCTAAAAATTTTTCAAAAGAGCTCCTATGTGGTATAAACATTTAAGTTCTAGTTTCTCCTGTTTTTCAAGGCCCTTCTTTATTCTAGAAAAAATAATTTTAGGAGATGTCAAATAATAAAATAGGAATTACGAGGAGAGGATGAGAAGGAAATACATTCCAAAGTGAAGATGGGGAAAATTAGGAGAGAGGAAATAAACATCTAAAAGTAAAGAATTCTATATCCTCACCAATAATGGGTGCATCCTATTGTCCTCTTTTGAAACATATATATATATATATATATATATATATATATATATATATATATATATATATATATATATATACACACACACACACACAAAGAAAAACCGAATAGAAAAGACAGTTTTATTGACAATAAAATGCTTTATTTTGGTAAAGCTGTCAACTAGCAGGGGTAAAACAGCTTTGAAGACAGGGAATAGGTCAGGTTTTATGGGTAAGAGCATAGTTGACATTAACAGATTCTACATGTTTGAGTAGTTTGTCAAATCTCTTCAAATTTCACAAGGGCAATCCAAAAGTATTCATAATCAAATAACATATAAAGAACATAATATGACAAAAATAAAAATGGTAAAGGAAAGGCCATTGGACATGAGGAAAATTAGAAGTTTTAATGGATCCTACTGTGCACCCACTGGCTAGAACAGTCTGGCTATAAGACCTTAACTGTACAAAAGTGTTCATAATACTCCACTTTGACTCAATAGGTAAATAGATTGTTATATGGGCTTCTTTGTCACACACATCTGACTATCAACCTCAGCCAGAATCTAGTCTTTCTAGTTTTCTTAACATCTGAGAATCATAACTTCGAAGGAAGTTAGATAAGGAGGAAGGAGATAGAAGCTGGTAATGAGCTTTTGTAAATTAAAACTTAAGTAAAATTTGGACAGCCCTGAAGTAGCCCAAATCATGAAAATTGCATCCTTTTGAGAATTAAATCCTAAACTCTGGAGAGATCTCAGATCCCACCAAGAGAAAAATTCTCCACCCACCTCAGAAAAGAAGATGTAAGGGGATCTAAATATCATGATAAACATACAAAAGACCATACTAAATTTAAGGCTTCCCCTTTCACAACAATCAGATTAATATTTATGTATTCAGAGAAATGCAGGTCTTGACAACTTGTAGAAATTGTATATAACTTCCCTAAAAAATATTCCCTGCTTTCTACTCTGAAGAAACCTGGGTTCTCTCTTGAACACTCATCTTCCTCTTTCTCCCCTCATTCTTTTAATGAAAAACCAAACCAATAACAACAACAAATTAACAGCTCAATTTCACTATTTATCTCCTCCTGAAATCTTTATTTTGTTTAGAGGTCCTATTCAGTGATGCTCAGGATGACTACTGGCTCTGCACTCAGGAATCACTCCTGACAGAACTCAGCTGGCCATTGGGTCGATGGAGATTAAACTGGAGTTGACAACATGCAAGGGACAAAACCCTATCCACTGTACTATTTTTCTAGTTCCCTGGAATTTTTTCTAGGTGGAAAGGCAGTGGACTATTCTGTGCTAAGATTAGAGCTGAGTTTTTGTTTTAATGCATAAAACAAGTCTTCCTCATATTTGAGTCCAAGGCTCTATGATAACTCTGATAATGGAAATAATTGGGGTTCAGATATGACTTGAAGGCTCTCTCCCAGATCTGGTGACCTACAAGTTCCCATATCTTATAGGTGCTCAGAGCAGACTCTACTAATCCTAACCCATACCAGATATTTCCCTGGATGACCAAAGTGGGTTGAGCAGAGAGATGTAAGCACTCATTTCTTGAGGCTATCTCCCTTAATCCCACCTTTCAAAGTCACCTGCAACATTTCCAATATTTTTTTGGAGGGAGTCAAAAAATTTGGTTTAAAAAGAATTGAAATTGACCAATAAAGTCCTAGAAAAATATTGCACACCACTGGCAAAAAGACAAGATGTACAAAGAAAGTAGTTTACCTAGAGAGGTGGGAGAGAATTTAAGGCAAGTTTGTAACTACACTCCACACGCTTCTTTAAATATGATTTTATAGGGACATATTCAAACACAGTCTGTCAAATCTGGACTGCTAAATTGTCCCAGGAGGGGTTCATAATTTGCTCAAGTTGATTCTGACTTTCTGTAGTTCATCTCAAATGTATTGCCATCAGGCTGTTTCTTCCTGCTTTCCAGCTTCATTGCAGAAAGCTTTTTTGTTGATGTTTGTTTCAATTTGTTTGTGGTCATGTTTATTATTTACTTGTTTTAGACTATCTTCCACTAGTGTCAACAACTTCTACAAGCCTCCTTTTAGATTAATTTAGGTCAGATTTTTTGAATATCAAGGCCCTCAGGAAAATGTTAAGAACAAAACAGGACCTTCCATTGTGTTGAAAAATAAAGGGGATCTTCTGTGTAGCCTGCACACAGAATTATAAATAGATACTGCAGAAAGGCTGGACTAGAAGGCATTTCCACCAGCAGTGAATGAAAGTTCTTTTCTCAGTACATAGACTCCAGCTCTTGTTGTTCTTTTCCTACATGATGTGTGCCAGTCTCTCTGGTATGAGATGACACCTCATTGTTGTTTTAATTTGCATCTACTTGATAATTAGTGATATGGAGCATTTTTTCATGTGTCTTTTGACCATCTGTATATCTTCTTTGAAGAAATGTTTGTTCATTTTTGGACGGGTTTAGATATTTTATTCTTATTATATAGCACCAGTGTTTTGTTGATGAATTGATTATTCGACTAACATATTGTAGATTTAAATTCATAGAGTAGTACAGCACCATGAATACAGGAAGATGAGTGAGAACAGCTAGCTAATTCATCTCAGTTCATCAATATACCTTGCTGAGTTCAGGTCCAATTTTCATATCATATAATAAGCTAAAATAAGGGGAAATATAGGGACAATTTCATACCATGAACTTTTGGGTGGGTAGATAAGCAGCAAAATTTATGGATATACTGAACAGTCCAATATGCCCTGAAGCAGGATTATATGTATGCATAAAAGAGACCATTACAACAGATAAATAATATGACATACCAGAATCCATCCTGCATTAGCTACATTTAAGACAAGTGCCCTACCTGCTGTACTATCTGTTGCTCTCTGATTAAATATAATAGAAAATAAAGAGAGGAATTTACAAAGCAATGAAATATAGCAATCCAATTAAAAATATCATTACTTTTCTCATCAAGTGGGAAAATGAAACAGTTTAGCAACTTAACAGCATGAGATATCCACAAAACTAAATATTAGTGAAGAAATCATAACATTATTTGCTTTATACAAAATTTTGATTATTGACACAGTGTTACAAGAGTATTTTTCATTTAAATACTGTCAACTTAGTGAAAGTTTTGCTAAAGAACAACTATCTTTCCAAGAATACTTTTATTTTTTGGTTTATAGTTTTGGTCCACACCTGGTCATGCTCAATGTTTACTCAGAAATTGCTCCTGGCAGGCTTAGGGACCATATGAGATGCCAGGGATTGAACCAGGAACCTTCCCAGGTCATCTGCATACAAGATAAATGCCCTATTATTGTGCTATTGCTCCTGCCCTATCCAAGAATACTTTTTAAATTAAAGTAGAATTATCAGATATAATGCTCTCAATGCTCTTTCTTTAAAGCTTACATTTCCTAATGTTGGAGCCAGTTACTTGTTAGGTATTTGAAGATATCTACAAGTATCTGTAAATTACTAGATATTTGAATATGCCTAAACATAAATGCCTTTTAAGTAGAATTCTGTTTGAAATTGCAAAAGGCAAAAATCTGCTTAATATTGTCTATGCTGTATGAGTATTGTGAGTATTATCACTCACGATAATCTAACCACAGTAGAACAGGTCTGGAACGGGGCCACTGTAAACCAAACATAAAGATAAAAAGCATGGAATAGAAGGGTTTCCAATTATGTGGCCCAAAAGGGCCTCTGATCAGAGACCAGCACAATACACAACTGGTTGGGAGAAAATTCATCAACAAAGTATTTTTTAAATGTAAAAAAGGAGTGGGTAAATAGGAAAGAAGGGGTTGGGAGAAATTGTTTTGGGTAAAACAGGGTGTAACCCAACAAATAGCAAAAACTATTCCTTTACAATTTAAGACAAACATTTCACGGGCTTCATAGACATTTAAAGAATATAACCTGATTTTACACTGAAGAAAATTTTTCATTTTTATTTTTTTCTTTGAATCATTAAAGATTACCAATTTACAAATTTATTCAACAATATTTCAACAAAAATACCAACGATAGTGTTCACCTCCTTTTATCAATCAGTGTTTCTCATATTTCTGCCCTCTTTCCTTTTTGAAAAAATTATCTTTCATTAATACTATGAAACTCAGTCTGAAGGTATTCTATACAATGATTATAGCATAGTGTCAAAGATATAAAAAGTGACTTAAAATAATTTTTACATATGGCATACTCTGACTCGTGCACATTTGGGATTTCCTGACTAAAGAGTTGTGAGTGACCACAGAACACTGCAGCATATCACCCAACATGTTCAAATGACCACCTACTGTATTATTTTTCAACAATTCAATTTAGCTTGAGGGATTTATACTTTTCATTTAGCTACATAAGTTAAGTTCCCCTCAGTTTTCTTTTCTAAATTTTCTGTTTTAAATATTTTTAAAATTTCTTTTAATATATTTATTTCTCAAAATAATTCATTTTGAAATAACACTACAAAAAATTGCTCAAACCTGTAGATTTTCATCACTAAAGTCACCATTGTAATCTTCCAAAACTCTTAACAACACGATTTTTTTTCACAAGCACCCTTTTTATTGTTGTAAGAAGTAAATTATTTATTGATGAAATGAAACATATAAAGCCAAGTAGCTATTCATATAACAAAAAAATAAACTAAAGGCAATTCAATTAATAAGGAATTGAATAAAAATGAATTGTTGTATCAGGAGTCAGGGCACTTATGTTTCCACACAGTATAATGTTCTTCAGAAACCCAATCATTTTAGGAAGCTGATTTCTGGCTTGCAAATTTGAAGAGGTTACCTTAGATAATTTGGAGATCTCAAACTCAAAATTCTATGAAGCTTCACATCATTTTCTCACAATACCTCATATTTTGTTGACATATCAGCAGGGAACTTCACACTTCATTGGAAATCCATTAAAACAATTACCATGTCATTAGTGAAGACTTTTAATTATGAGCTTAGTAACCTAAAGAATTCACTTTGATAGGCAAGATTAGCTCTGTGAACATGTGCTACAATGGGATGCCTTGAGAGGAGAGAAGTCTTTCCTTTAGAGGATTTGAAGCTGTCATTTACAAAGCAGTCAGCACTGTTGATTAAACATGTCAGCTGGAAAGTCAAGGAATGGGGAAAAGATTGATAACCTTTCACAGAGTTCCATGACTTAGAAAAACAGAAAACTTATAGAAATCTTGTTACATGTAGCCAAATTTAATATGAAAAGATAGTAAAAAAAAATAAGAAAGGGCATTTCAGAAAAGTCACTAAGCGGACATATTTATAAGTAAATTCATAATGGAATCAGACATTAGGAACTTGACTACACTTTTTTTTTATTTTCTATAGGAAAATCCAAAGTGATGGGTGAGGCATTTAAGAGAAGGGATTATTTCTTATTGGTGTTCCAATAAGGGGAAATTTTTGAAAATAATTGAATTCAGAGCTTTGTCCTTGTTTGGTGTGAGGCTCACCCTCTGAGTTATCTCCTCATGCATTTACTGTGGCTCTGTGGGAAAAGACTTTGGAGGGAAAAAATCTGGTGACAAGTTATTTTATATCTATGCTTTTTATGATTCATGTGTTTTCATTAATATAAATGTGATCCCTTTGGTCTACACTGCCCAAATCCCTGATTTATATTTATGCCTTTTATGTTAATATTTATGTTTCTCTTTTTTTCTTTTTTTGATTCCAACATGAAATTTCTTATAATCTTTCAACTGGAAACCAGAAACATTGTCTAAAACATTTATTGCAAAAAATCATCTCACTCAGACAATTGAATGTGTTTATGTAGTTAAAATGTCCTTTTTCTTATATATTCTAAATCCTTATAGTTTCTATTTCTCAGGAATTCCCTCTGATATCTACAATTAGAAAAGTTCAAAATACACGATTATATAATTATTCAATGATTTTATGGTAACTTTGACAGTATTTTTAAATAGAATTGATTTGCTGCTGATTTACAGTATGTTATTCATTTCAGGAATACAGGTTCATACCATACTCTACATATCATACAAAATTTTGGTTTGTTATCCATGATGAGATTAATTCCCTTTTCCATTTAAATTTGCTATTTTCTCTCCCTTTCTGATAATCATTACTTTTTGGGGGGTGTGCAGGAGTGGTATATATTCAAGCTTACTGCTGGTTCTATATACAGGACCAATCCTAATTGGCAGAGAAATGAAACCATATGTAGTGATAGAGCTTGGACTAAATACTGTGTGTAAACCGAGTACCTTACCACATTCTCTCTATTTCCCGATAATCATATGCTTCCTCCCCACAGAAATTGAAGCAAGAAGATCCAGTTACTCATATTGCATATCTGAAAGTCTCTAAGAGATTAATTTTAAAAGTTTTATCTAAAAGAAAAAAATTATAGCTTATGTAATGATGAATTCTAACTATCATTTAAATATTTGAATATTCAAATATTGTGGTACTTTTACAATATATATAATAATTGTGTTGTAACTTGAAATTGATATTATAAAAATTAAAAGATAGGAAAAAGAGTGTTTGTATGAGCCACTGAAAATGTGATATAATGTGAATCATAAGACTAATGTATAAAAGGGTGTCTAAATTATATTCTTAAATTTAGAATATATACATAAACCATTATAAGTAGAGTGGACAATACATTCAACAACTTTATTATAATACACATAACTTTAAATAAAGTATAAATCAGGTTCATATTGGATCCCAATTAATTTATTTCATATCTGCAGAAAAAAATAAATTTTCTCTGAGTAAATTTTTTTAGGGTCGCACTTCACTGTACACAGGACTTTTGAATTTTCTTTAGGGACCATATAGAGTGCCATGGATCAGACCTAGATAGAACTGCATGCAAGGAGAAAAAGAATTTTAATTTTATTGTAATTGTTTTGGCTATTTTTTTTTAATTTTGTGCTCCACTTGTAAAAGATACTACATTTTAGTTATATTTTACATTCTGGCTTACTTTTTTTTTTGTTTAGCATAATAATTTTAGGTTTCATTATCTTTATTGTCCCCAAGTCAAGAGTTTAACCTTTTTAAGGAATCTTCCTAAGCAGTCCTTAAGAATAAGTCTGAGACTTGGTTGGATAATTTAATGTTAGGCTCAAGGATATATTGCTTAAACAGGATGGTGTCAGGGGTTAGAGAGGCCAACTAAACTCTGCTTTAAGATGAATAAGATTGTGCCAAGGCAAGCTGGGGTCATATTTCTCAGGGCATTAATGACACTTCCACTGGTGCAGGAGGTGAGTGTCTTAGGACCACAGCTGGCATTGCTTAAAACATGAGAAGTTAGAAGTATATCTTTTAAGTTTATTTAATATTTTAATTTGTTATTAATATTTATTTTATTAAAGATTTGTGATCTACATTTATTGACAATTGAATTTTATTTTTTAGTAATTTTTATTGTGACCAAAGTGAATTATGAATTTTTCACAGTAATATTTAAGGTATAGTGACAATGAAATAGGACCATTACCATCACCATTGTTGTCCTCCCTTTCACCACTGTTCCCAGCATGCATCCCATAGCTCACTCATTTGTCCTCCCGACTGATAGAGTCCCTGGTCCCCTCTCTGTATAGCTTGTTGTAGATTGGGTATCGATTCATTTGTTATTGACTTTGGGTTTTGTGTTTAGGTGAGATTTTTTTTACTTCCTCTCAATGTTCATATGACTGTTTGGTCCTGGTCCCATCCTTTTATTTTCCTCCTCAATTTATGAGTCAGAACAAGATGGTTCAAATTATGTGTTTCCGTTGGGAATAAAAAGAAAAAGACCTGGGAGGAGTCCATCTAGATCTTATAAATATCAATTTAAAAGAAGAAAGGGACAAAAGAAATCAAACATAAAACAAAAAAATACCCCAGCAACTACAAATAAAAAGCACAACAGCAATTAAAAACCAACCACCAAATAATAACCATGATAATAAAAAAAAGAAAAAGAAGAAGAAAAAATTTAATAAGAGAAGAAAAATAAAGGAAGAAAAAAGCAGAAGGGAAGGAGGTCTGGTGAGGCAAAGTTTTGTGCTTTTTTTTTTAGCATAGGAACAGTAAGTATTGGGGAAATTAGAAAGGGAATTCCCTTGGCCTAAGAGATATAGACTGTCATGGAAACAAATATAGGCTCTGTACACTCTTATTTGCAAACCCTATGGTCTTTTTATGGTGCCAGAAAAATAGCTGTTAAGTTGTGGATGATAAAAGCAGGTCTCTCCAGCTAGAGATCTTGGTATTTGCACAGGTCATAGGACAAAGTCTACGTTAGAATCTTTCTTTATGATTCTAGAAGTTCTGTTCCATCATTGTTTTTGTAATTTGTCTTCTGTAATTAGTGTTCTTGGTTTTTACAGAGATCCTAGGACAAAACTTAAAACTTAAGGATAGAGTCTTTCATTATGGCTCTATAATGATGCCTTCTTTGCATCGATTGATATGATTATGTGATTTTTGTCTTTCTTGTTGTTGATATGTTATAGGATGTGATTGATTTGCATATGTTGAACCATCCTTGCATCCCTGGGATGAAAACCACTTGGTCATGATGTATAATCTTTTAGATTTATTGTTGGATTCAGTTTGCTAAGATTTTGTTGAGGACTTTTGTATTATGTTCATTAATGAGATTTTTCTGTAATTTTTTTCTATGTGGTGTCTTTGTCAGCTTTGGGAATTAATGTGAGGTTGAATGCAATTTGGTCTGATATAAGAATGGTTGTCCATACTTTCTTTTGTTTTCCATTCTTGAATAATTACTTTCCATTCTTTTATTCTAAGCCTGTGTCTATTCTATCTTTTAGGTGTGATTCTTGCAGGCAGAAAATATCTGGTCTTTGTTTTCTGACCTAACCCTCTACTCTGTGTAGAAATTTAGACCAGAGAGGTCTAAATTTTTGTTTAGCATAATAATTTTAGGTCATTGTATTATGGAGGTCATTATTATTGTATTATTAGTATAATACAATGTAATATATAATAATGTAATATATTGTATTATTTAGGTCATTGTATTATGGAGGTTTCCTGTCTTTTTGATGTTTTAGAAGAGCTTGAGAATCAGTGGTAGTATTCTTTTCTCTGAGTGTTTGCTAGAATTCACCTGTAACACCATCTGGTACTGTACTTTTGTTCTTTGGGAGTTTCTTGATTACTATTTAAAATCCGTTGGATGTGATTGGCCTATTTAAACTTTCTACATCCTCCTTAGTAAATCTTGGAAGAATATATTTTTCCAGAAACCTGTTGATTTCTTATGGGTTCTCTAATTTAACTGAGTACAGTTGTTTAAAATAAGTCCTAGAGATGTCTAGCACTTTTAAATTTCTGTTGCATTCATTTGTGACCCAATTTATTTGGGTGTTTCCCTCCCCCGCTCTTTTTTTTGGTGAGTATTACCAGTCATTTGTCTGTCTTGTTTATTTATTTTCAAAGAATCATCTCCTGGTTTCATTGATTTTTGTTTTATTTTCTTTATTTCTATATTGTTTATTTCTGCTCCGGTTTTTTATTATTTCTTGTCTTCTGCTGTGTTTCACTGCTGCTGTTTTCCAGATCTTTAAGGCATTCCTTTATGCTGTTAATTTTGTTGTTTTCCTCTTTCCTAATGTAGGCCTGTATTGCTATGAGTTTCCACCTAATTACTGCTCTTGCTGTGTTCCAAAGATTTCGACAATTTGTTTTTTCATTATCATTCATCTCAAGGAATATATTTATTTCTTCCTTGATTTTCTCTTTAATACAGCTTTGGTTGAGCAGCATGTTGTTTAATCTCCAGGTGATGAATTTTCTCCAGACCTTTTCAAAATCTATCTTGATCTTTGTTGCATAGTGATATGATAGGGTGTTTCTTATAATCTTTATATTTGTGACTTTGTGCAAGTTAGATTTATATCTGAAGGCATGGTCTATTCTAGAGAAGGTTCTATGTACACTTGAAAAAAATGTGTATTCTACTTTCTGGAGGTGGAGGGCTCTGTATAAGTCTATTATTCCTAGTTCTTCTAGTTTCTCATTTGGGGCTCATATGATCTGTCAAGTGGTGATATGGACTATTGAAATATTCTATTACTATCACATCTCCTTCCATATGTTACTCAAGATTTACAAGCAAGTGTCTTACATTTTTGCTCGCTATACATTTGGTACATAAATGTTGATCAGAGTTAGTAATTCTTGGCATAATATACCACTAAGTAGTGACCCTCTTTCTCTGAGCTTATTCTTATTTTTTGTTATTTTTGTTTTTTGGGGTTCTTTGGGGGGGTCACACCTGGCAGCACTCAGGAGTTACTCTTCGCTCTATGCTCAGAAATCACTCCTTGCAGGCTCTGTGGATCACATGGGATACTGGGATTCTAACCACTGACCTTCTGCATGCAAGGCAAATGCCTTACCTACCTGCTACCTCTCCGGTTCCCTCTGAGCTCTTTTTTTGAGGTTGAATGCAATTTGGTCTGATATAAGAATGGTTGTCCCTACTTTCTTTTGTTTTCCATTCTTGAATAATTGATTTCCATCCTTTTATTCTAAGCCTGTGTCTATTCTGTCTTTTAGGTGTGATTCTTGCAGACAGAAAATATCTGGTCTTTGTTTTCTGACCTAACCTCTACTCTGTGTAGAAATTTAGACCACGGACATTTAAGTAGATTATTGACAGAGAGGGTTGCTGTGTCATTATATTATGGAGAGTGATTTTTGTTACAATTGGGTGTTTGAATTGTGTAATTCATCTCTGAGCAATTTATTTAAAGTCAGTTTGGTTAGAACAAATAGTGTGAGTTCTTTAGTTTTAGTCTTCCTTTCCATATGAATGAGAATTTTGCTGAGTAGTGGACTCTAGGTTGGAAGTTTCTTTAGTTCAGCAGTTAAACAGGCCATTCCACTGTCTTCTTGCTTGAATTCTTTCAAATGGGAAATCTGGTTTGATTGTTATGTTTCTTTCTTTGTACTTGAATTTTTTTTCCTCCCTTATCACTTTAAAGAATTCAACTTTGTCTTTGTTTATTGTTTGTTTGTGTTGTGTATATAAATTATATAGCTGTATTGCTACAGTTTGTTTTTGTTTTGCCATTTGGATTACTATATATCTTGGTGTTAGTCTGTTAGAGTCTAATTTGTTTGGCACTCTTCTTGCCTCTTGAATTTGTCTCTTGAATTTGTACAGGTGCCTTTTTCCAGAAGGTGAAAAAATTTTCTATTATGTCCCTCACTGTTGTTTTTCCTCTTTCCCTTTTCCTATCCTTCTGTGATTGTAAGGATTCTAAGGTTATTTCTTTTGTCTTTGTTCATTAGGTACCTTACATTTTCTTCCAATGTTTTGTCTGTTTGCTTATTGACTTCTTTCTCATTGTGGTTTGTAGTTTTTCTTCAAGTTCTTCTATGTGATCTTCCAGTGGTGTAATTCTGCTATGATGTCTGGCTACTGTGTATTTTATTTCCTTAATTTAATTTGTGTGAGTTTTTCATCTATAGATTTTATAATTTCTCAGGCTAGTGATTCTTGATTTCTATTGCTATGTCATTCATTACTGTTTTTACATCCTCATCTACTGGGCTCTTGCATTTCAGGGGAGTTGAATACTTGGTAGGATTTCTCTCCATTTCACCTGCTGCTAGTGTCTTTCTTAGTTTACACATATTTCTTTGCATTTGGTGGCTTTGAGCATTGAAGTTTGCCTACTGTGCTGATTGTATTAGATGTGATTGAGGGTGTATCCTATTTTGAATTTATTTTTCTTGCTGGATTAGCTTATCTAATATGGTAGCGGTATTACAAGCTACTTCATTAATTTTCTATTTCTATTTTTATGGGCTGTGGATTGTCAGAGGGAACTGAGTGTTGGTCTTGCCTACCTATATCTATATGTTATAAGTTAGAATGTCTATGCTCAGATGCGGTAGCATCTGCATGGTCTGGGGTTCTGTGTTAGGGGGTGGGTTGTAGACACACCTGGCCTGGATCAGGCGTCTGGTGGGGTGTTCACCGGGGTCCAAAAGGGGCTTGGCTGTAGGGGTGGGGCAAAAACTGGTTTGAATTCTGGTATCTGGCCTGGGTCCGGGGGTCTGGCAAGGAGTTCAACAATTGAATTTTAGACATGTAATTCTCTAATATCAATCCCTCCTCCAATGTCAACTTCCCCCTCTAGTGTTCCCCAAATCCCTCCGGACTCCAAATCTCCTTCCTTCATAAGTTTGGTTGATTCAATTTGGATGATATTTTTTGAATTATTTTGATTATTTTGAATAATAATAATAATATCTTCATATTATTCAGCACTATGGTTTGGATACATAACTGAACAATTATCAATATACCTGAGGTCCCTAAATCCCAGTATTTCCATTCATCTTTTTTTAACGTTTTCTCTCAATTAATTTACTTTTCTGTTTTTCTTCTTATACTCTGTGGTTAATAGCTAAATAATATTCTTTAGACATATATACTCCAACTCCTGTATGCTATCATCTGTCAATGAATGTTTTGGTTGTTTTCATACCTTAATTATTATGAATTATGCTGTCATGAATATAGGGTTTGAAGAATCCTTCACATTATAACTTCAGTATTTCTAAAATAAATGCTCTGAAGTATGCAATATTTGGTGATTCTATACTGATTTTTTAAAGCATACCCATACTGTTTTTATATAACGTGCACCAATTTTTAGTTTTATCGGTAGTGAACAGTAGTTCCTTTTACATGCAAACTAAATTATATATGCAATTTCCATTCGAGTTTAGTAAAATGTTTGAATTAAGTAAGCAAGATAAATTTTTCTACATTGAGGATGTGTCACTAGTATCCTGGAGACTTCTGTGGCCCCAAACTGTTTTTCATCTTCTTCTCTACCATGACTGACTAGTATTTTCCCTACATATCCAAAATTTTACATATTCCTTTTTGTATTCCCGCTGTCTTTGAAAATCGAGTTGTGGGGCCTGGGAGATAGCATGGAGGTAAGGCATTTGCCTTTCATGCAAAAGGTCATCGGTTCGAATCCCGGTGCCCCATATGGTCCCCCATGCCTGCCAGGAGCAATTTCTGAGCATGGAGCCAGGAGTAACTCCTGAGCACTGCCGGGTGTGACCCAAAAACCAAAAAAAAAAAAAAAAGAAAATCGAGTTGTAAGGACAGATTACGTATGTTCTAGTAATTAGTCAATTCACTCTTTATGAGGTATTTACTTATTTCTGGTTATAGTTTAAGAAAATTACTTCCTGAATACTATTTTTCTGGTTTATATTATATTTTTGTATATTTTTGGGGTCTGACTATTTTTTTAAGTTTAGCCAAATCATTCTACTCACATGTAATATAAAAGCTCCAAGAAAAACATTAGTTTGGTGAGACACAGGGAGCCTGGGATTATGATTTTATCTCTTATAGAAATCTTCTGTGTCTTTTTTAGAATTATTATGGCTATCTCTATTTGTGTTTCAGTAGACACCCAATACAGGTGGTCAAACTTGGAGTTTTTGAACTCTTAGACTTGTGCTCTCACCATATGATTTATTACCTGGTCTTTAAGGCAATGATTTAGATGTGATTAAGTTGTGTGAGTCCTATTTCCTCTTTATTTTCTCAGAAACATGTTTGTTTAAATGTGTGTATTCTCTTTGGTTTTCTTTAGTGTGAAGTAAGAAGTGTTTATATAATTAGTGATAAGAAATATCTGGATTACACTCAATAAATACACAGTACACACCACTCTCCTGGCACTTTAATAAACTTGTAGATACACTAGTTTGCTTGCATTCATAGGATAATGAATTTTTGCTTACACCTTACAGACCACATAGCACAAGTCATATATTCTTTCATTTTGTTTTTGTTGTTCTTCGTGAACAGATTAGTGTAGGTGTTGTGATGATTGTTGGCAGTTTCAGTAAGTGAGTTCAAAAGCAAGTAGTTTATAGGAATAACTAGTTTATAACAAATAAACATTTTTCTTGGGCTGGCCATCATAAAATTGTGCAATGACAACAAAAGCAATCCAAAGGTAAGAGAAGCTAGAGTCACAATTGAGAAGAGTTTTCATGCCTATTTATTGAAATAGATTACATGCTTCAAATAGAAATGTAATCACTGAAAGATTTATTCTAAAATATAGCTGTTGAGTGTGAATTTATTTTATCAAAACAGCTTTACTTATAAACTACCTTGAACACTGTGTCTCTTTGTTCATTTAAATACCACTGGCTAGTGTGGCAAAGAAAATTGTAATTTCTGTTATATTTTATAGAGAGAAAGTAAAGAGAAATATTTTATAGAAACATTGATTCAGGGAACACATAACTAAGCCTGAAATTTGTCTTGTTCACCACTTATTTTAAAATAATAGGTGAAAGAAAAAAACAAAAATAAATGTCTAGTGTTTTAGCTAGGAAATTTGGTAACATATGATTTTAGAATTGTGTTTATATAATTTATTGTGATATTAGTTGCTATGCTAACCACAAATTGCAATAAAATTTATTATTTTATAACTGTATTATTAAAATAGTCTCAGAATAAATATGGGTTAGACTCAAAGAGTACTTAATACCTGACAAAATATTATATTTAATTTTTTACAGACATTTAAAAAATTTTAAATATGTTTGCTGGCAAATTCCTAGAAAATAATCTAATGTAAATATTTGTATGACATTTTATATATTATAATTTTAGTGTTTAATTACTGATGTTATAAACAGCATCGGATATTTGTAAATTAAAACAGACTAGTCAAGATGTATTCAAGCATATATCCCCTTTTATCAGCACTAATATTGTATCATAAAATATTTTTTGCAGTTCTCTGGTTCTGTTACTCTTATCAGATTTATTAATATAATAGTCAATACATAAAAGAAATTTTGTTCAATATCTTTAACATTGCCTGAGTATTGCAATATGTATAACAACAGACATAATTATTACAGAAAAGTATTGAGAAGGTGCTGGAAATAATAAGTTATCATTGTATTTTATAAATTATTTTATAATACTAGTTTATACATTTATTATAACCACAGATTTTATACATTTAAATGAGTATAGAGTTAAATGGGCAGGATTATTATTTTCTTTGGTGGAGGGCCAACCATGTGACACTCAGGGGTTACTCCTGGCTATGCTCTCAGAAATTGTTCCTGGCTTGGGGGACCATATGAGATGCCTGGGAATTGAACCAAGGTCGTTCTAAGCTAGCACCAGCAGGCAAACATCTTACTGCTCTACACCAATGTTCTGGCCTTGTGCAGGATTATTTTATTCACAGAATTCAGTTTTCACATTCCTATATATATTCACTTTTATCGCAGGAGAACATAATTTTTTTTGATATTTGGCTAAGGTGTCCATGAGGTAAATGCTGAGGCATTAACTTCAATATAACTTATAGTGATTTTCAATCATAAATGTAAATAGTTTTTAGTGTTTACTTGATTTTAACTCCTAGCACAAATTCCAATTATTAATAAGCATTAATTTTTACATTCGTGTTCAGCAAAAATTTGCTCTCACTCTTTAGAGATGATTAGATACTGTCAATAATGACAAGTAGTATATTGAAGCACAATTACTAATTATCACATTTTGATTACTTGATAACAGTTAGATGAATGGAAGTGAAATAGTTTTCTTGTAAAGAACACATTCAATATCCTGGGTATGTACACAAAATTAGAGCATAAACATTAAAAAGTGACAATAAAATGTTTAAAGAAAGTCAGGGACTGGTCGGTGGCGCTGGAGGTAAAGTGCCTGCCTTGCCTATGCTAGCCTAGGACGGACCACGGTTCTATCCCATATGGTCCCCCAAGCCAGGAGCAACTTTTGAGCGCATAGCCAGGAGCAACCCCTGAGCATCACTGGGTGTGGCCCAAAAACCAAAAAAAAAATGTTTAAAGAAAGTTATATGCATTGCTTTTAGCTTTGAAATCTGTGTCAGAATAGATTTTTAGTTAGTGCATGAGAACCATTCTGTATGTTTATAAAATGTAATAATATTTAAAATCATTTGTTATTTCTTTATGAAATACAAAATATACTTTTCAAATGCTCACTAAACAAAAAAATTTAATATGAAGTAGATATTTGAAAGACAATATGAATGTGTCTCAAAAAATATTTGTTAATATCATAAATTCGATAATCTCAGAATCTTTTGAAGTTTATAAAAGTATTATTAGTTTGACCAATTAGAGGTAACTAAATGTGAGCAGCATGTATAGGGAAAACACAGAATTGTGTCACACAAAGCTTAATAATCACCTTTAATCTGGCATTACTTGAGGTATATTTTCTGTTATATATACAAAAAATTCGCCTGAGAAAAAAAAGAAAAATATTAATTTCATTTTACAATGCATTGGTTTAGCACCCCTCCCTGAACCCATAACTTTAAGATCTTAATTACATTAGACCATTTATTGTACCACATTGCAATTTATCTTACACACTGATATTCTTCTCCCCTTCTCAAACTTAAAGGAAAATTCTATTAGCTCTCTACTTCCTGAAGCATATAATAAATTCTGGAAATAGTGTGTCCAAGAACTAGTCATCAATATCTAGTTGGTAGCTAGTTCTACAACTCAAACTGTTTATATCCCAAATATTTATCGAATACTTATTATTTTAGCTTCTCTCCACTCAAAACCACTATTCCACACTTCCTCTTCTATCTCTTCTACTTCCAGCCCTCCAGAAGATATTTATTGCAACTTATAGTATACTTTTTTGTTTTGTTTTGTTTTTTTGGGTCACACCTGGCAGTGCTCAGGGGTCACACCTGGCAGTGCTCAGGGGTTACTCCTGGCTCCGTGCTCAGAAATTGCTCCTGGCAGGCACGGGGGACCATATGGGGCACCGGGATTCGAACCGATGACCTTTTGCATGAAAGGCAAACGCCTTACCTCCATGCTATCTCCCGGGCCCCTACTTTCTTTGTTATGTTTCCTTGCTGGTATATATCATATAATCCACATGATATATATTTTACTCCTCAACCTCTTGCAATCTTTCTATAGATAGATTAAATAATTCACACTATCCAGGAAACCAAAGGTCTCATTTTTCTCATTAATTATGTAGCACTAATGTATATTTATTTCTGAAGATGTCAAAATTCCATAAGGATGTATAATTCAGATAAGAATTTGGTTGTCACAAAAAAGGTGATCAGTTCGAATTCCGGTGCCCCATATGGTCCCCCGTGCCTGCCAGGAGCAATTTCTGAGCATGGAGCCAGGAGTAACTCCTGAGCACTGCCGGGTGTGACCCCCCAAAAAAATTTGGTTGTCTCTTTGCTATTCCCAGAACACTGAGTTTAAAAGAAACGTCAGTGACTGCCATGCATAAAACAGTCTGGGAACATTACTAAGCATATCTCCCTGAACAACCAAAGCACTTGTCAGACTGTTGGAATATGGCTTTGGTTTTTCAAGGAGTATATTACAAAGCATATGGAAGATGAGTTAGGAGTCACCCTTTGGTGGAAATTAATGAGAGTAACTGAATGAATGTGGCAAGATAATTTCCATTATGATAATAAAACCAGACAATTACCATCATTCAATATCAATTTTAAACACTATCTTAAAGAGTATTTTTCATTTTATATATATATGTAGATATATATACATACATACACACACACATATATATATTGGTTTGGGGGCCACAACTGGCTCAGGGATTACTCCTGGATATCTGCTCAGAAGTAGCTCCTAACTGGCATGGAGGAAAGTATGAGGTTGCCGGAATTCGAACCAACCACCTTAGGTCCAGGGTCGCCTGCTTGTAAGGCAAATACCGCTGTGCTATCTCTCTGGACACTCATTTTATATATTTTAAGTTTTGTCAGGAGATATTACCCTGACCAAATGATAAATGTTTGTATCAGAAGAAACAAAATACAATGAGATGATAAAATCTTATTTTTATTTGTGAGAAGGTTGAAGTACTTATAATTATATGATATATACATAGATCACATATAATATAAAATTAAATATAATATATATTCTTGTTTAAAAAATTCACCCAAAATTTAGAAAAATTGAAAAATAAAAATTCAGGTACATTCAACAGATTTATTTTTATTATCACCACTTCATAAAAAAGATAAAAACATAGAAATAAGTAAAAATGAATTATTATATATAAAAAATGAAGAAAAAATAAATTCAAAGCAAAATTCTGGGGGCCAGAGAGATAGTGCATAGATTAAGGTGCTTGTCATACTTGTGGGCAATCCTAGTTAAATCTCCAGTACTCATCTGATCTCTGAGTATACTGTCAGGAATAAGATCTGAGCACATAAGTAGGAATAGACCTTGAGTACTGCCAGGTGTTCCCCTAAAAACAAACAAACAAGCAAAAATCAACCTGGAAGGTTATAAAAGATAACAAAACAAAATGAATCACCAGCATAATGTTAGTTTCTTTTTGTCGTTTTGTTTTTGGATCACACCGGTAGCGCTTAAGGTTACACCTGGCTCTTTACTCAGTAATCTCTCCTGACATTCACTGGGGTCCATATGGGATGCTGGGATTCAAACTTCCTTCCTTCCTGGATTGATTGTGAGCAAGGTGAATGCCCTACCACTGTGCTATCTCTCTGGCCCTAAAAGTTAGTTTCTTAAAAAGAATAATGTTTGTAACCTATGAATCGATCCTCATTGTCTATGTGTGTGCATGAGTATATGTGTTGATCACTTATATGTCTGTGTACTGTTCATCTGTCATAATTCGTCGTCATAATGTCTGTCTATGTTGTACATAGTCCTCTCCCCCAATTTACCACTTTACAAATCCTTTTCTATTGCTTCACTCTCTCACCCCTGATCTATTATTTCTCCCTACTTAACCTTTTATACACTCAGTTCTTAACTCCTCAGAAACTGGAACATTTTCCCCATGCCAGCCAACCAGCTGCCAACCAGTTCCCAAAGTGAAAAGACAACTTTCCAGCCTACTGTGCTCAGCCTGGGAAGAAGTTGCCACTACCACTGTTGCTGATTCACTCTTGGTGGCCCCTTTACTCCCACTTCCCTTGCTGCTGGTAACCACATTCAGTTTTTGAGAAACCCCCATCTTGAGGACATTTCCTGATACAGGACTGCTGGGAACCATAATGCAGACTCCACAAAACCATGTCATAGACTGAAGCTGTGCTCTGGATCCCTACCCCGCCCAAGTCTATTTCAAAAGCCTTAAAGGGGATATTCATATTTTCTACATATAGTTCTTTAGATGTATTTCCTTGATAAGTATGATTTTTATTGTATATTTCCTTATGTAGAGGTAGTGTTCTCATTCCTTATTTTGGATTTGTTTAGTAGAAAGTTCTAGTATATAAGTTTCCCTTGGATTCTCACTTTATGTTAGAACCAGGTTATAGGGATTGTTTAGCTTATTATTTTTACCCCATATACACCCATCATATCATGTGGCATTGTTTCTTTTTGTATAGGCACACTGAATTGGGAAATCTTAATTTATAAAGAAGTTTTTATCTAATAAAATAGAGCTCATAAATTTTCTATTGAGGTGGGGCCCTTTACCATGAATATTTGTCACAGTGACTTGGCTTAGGCTTCAGATAATTGGACAATAGTCATTCACTCCTGAATCCTGGGTCCCATCTACAGAACCAGCACGGATTTCTGCATCAGCATCAGGAATCACACTTATACGAGGAAAGCCCTAATGATGCTCTGACATCGACTTGCTACAAGGTGGGTTCATATGACATTCTGATGACTTGCAACAACTTGCTTTCAGTGCCAGGTTTCCCTGCACCATCACCTAATGGTGAGAGAAAACCAGAAGATGCTTTATTATACCCAGACTTTTATCTAGAATCTTACAAAAACCAGGTGTAGTGAGAAAAGCTGGGAAAACCTAAAGGGAATTTTGCAAGCTGGCCTTGAATATAAAATAATGCATTTCGGTGGTTAATTATTCTTTTGAATACAGGTTGAGTCAAGAAGAAAAATACCTATGTCAAAACAATGTGTCTTTGCATTCTATCTGACTTAATGATGCCAAGAGCATTGTAACTGCTATCCTTGCAAACCATCTAAATTGATGATACCATGTACCTTGTAACCACTATCTTTACATGACATCTGATTGCTGTAATTGCTGGTAATGTAAAGCTGTATTACCCACATTCTGTTTCCCTGCTACAGTTTGTCTTTAAAAACCCTATTTCTGTTTTCAATAACTGAAGCCTATTGCAAGACAATACTTTCCTGCGAGTGGTCTCTATATTGGGCTAGCAATCTTCCTTCCGCTACCTGAGTTGTGACCTCATAGGCTACAGGCTGGAAGAGACCCTCTTCTGACCCTTGCACTGGCCTTGTTGGGAGGGCTCCGCCGGACCCTGATAACCAGGATCTCTAATTAAAGAAACCCGACTTTGACAAACATGATTGAGAAGAACTTTTACTAGGACCACAAAAAAATATTTTGGAATTGCGAAAATTATTAAGCCTTGAGTCTGTAATTGGTCTTATGGCATGATGCTTCGTGGGCAGAGTTTTCAATATTTTAGGCCAAAGATTTCTCCTTTCTATTTTCCCTAATGATTGCTTCACCTATCCATGTAAAAACAACAACAAAACCTGCCACATAGCTCTCCATTTTGTTTCTTTTGTTTTCTTTTATTTTTCTTTGTACCTTTTTTTTTGGTATTTTTTCAGGCCACACCCATTTGATGCTCAGGGGTTACTCCTGTCCAAACCCTCAGAAATTGACCCTGGCTTTGGGGGGGCGGGTCCATATGGACCGGGTGATCGAACCGCGGTCCTTCCTTGGCTAGCACTTACAAGGCAGATACCTCACCTCTTGCGCCCCATTTGTTTTTTGTTATTTATTTAAGTTTTTAATTCTTTAAATAGGGACTCCTGCATTTTTCATAGTACCTTAGACATATGCATTATTTTATCTTATATTTCTGCATTTTTCTGAGAAGAAAGAAAAAAAGGATAGAGTCCAGGGACCAAGTTGTCTCAGGTGTATTGGTAGAGAAAAAAAATACAGAACTCAATATTCAAGTCAAAATCAATGACAATAGAATCAATAGAATCAAAAGAACTAAACTTTAAAAATCTAAACATAAATGGGCCAGTTATACTGGGAAGCCAGGGTCAAAAGTGTGGGAGTATAGAGTGTATTCCAGGATCATTGTTAGAGGAAGGTCAGCACTGAAGGTGGGACTGGCCCTGATTCACAGTATATCTGAAATTCAACTATGAAGAACATTGTAGATCACAATAGTTTCAATAAAATAAAATTTTACGAAATATGTAACTTATTCATATTTAATAAGGCAAATTATCTTTTCTTGGATATTTTGCTAAGGTTATATAAGGTATTAATTCTAGGGAGTTATGTAAGAGAATACTTGAATTTTGTTCATTATTTTGCAACTTTTTTGTTAAAAATTAACTCCAAATTAAATTGAAACAAATAAGTTATCTGATTTTTTATGAGTGAGTAAATTTGCAATAGAATTAGCACACACAGAACCCAAAAGGAATCTGATAAAAAAGATATATATATACACAGGATAAAGGCATTTCACTTACTTGCTGTTTCAATAAAATTCAAACTTCATCTATTATTCATTGCTAGGTGATACAATAACTTAATAGAATAGAATATTATATGTTATTAAATAAGCATTATGTAAGTAGTAAAATTATATTAATTGATTTTGAAAGCTTCAGAAATAAAAACTAAGCACATTTAAATTAAAGTATCTCTACTGTACTACTTAAGTATATGTTTCTAGGGACTGGAACAATAATACAGAAGGTGGGGCATACATTTCATGCAGAAAACCTATATTTATCTGAACCCAACAGGAATGATTCCTAATAACAGAGCAGTAAGTTAGGCATGAAGTCTGCCATATATGGTATAAAAATATAGAAACTATTTGTGCAGTAAGAAGAAGCACAGTTCATTATTTATTTATAAATTATATATAAGTTTAAGTAACAATTACTCTATTTCAAACAATATTCTAATTTCTAAAGATAACTGCTAAATATGATTTTCATATTTAACACATTGAGACACATATAGTTCCATGAATATCAGTAAGAGTGATACCTAATCACAGCTCTTGAAGTAAGTTTGAGCACCACCTAAGGGTGACCTTTTGTGACCTTTTCTCTTCAATAAGTGAAAAAGAAAACATTGATATAGACCTATTAAGGCTGTGGTTTTATTTCCTTGACCTAATAGTTCAACTAAGCTGAACATGATTTAAAAATTCTAGAAGCATTATTATGATCTCTGTAAAAATAAATGTCATAAATAAAAATTATAAATACATACTATGATCGCTTTAAAATATATAAGTATAAAAATAATATCAATAATAGTTGAAATTATGTATGTTAAATATTGCAATGTATCATAACATGTTAGTTTATTAATAATTATATTTTAAAACAAAGTAGCATTCTGCATATAACACAGAATATTATGGTAATGTTTGGTCATAAGAATGATAAGAGCTGCGAATATGGCTTAGTGATAGAGCTTCTCTGCCTTATCTGTGTGAGGCCTGAAGTAAAATTCAACTGATATCCCAAGATCTCCTGATAATAACCATAGACCTTGAATTCAGAATATCCACAGAGTAGCACAGGACTTCCCCCAATCAAAAGTTAACTAGCTAATAATAAGATAAAGCATTTCATATTGAAACCAGAATGCATAGACTATATCAAGCATATGGTTCCTAGATTTAAAAAACTATAAATAGAATCTAATTAATTTTAGAATGAAAATGAAAACGTTGATGCACCCGATATAAACGAAATGGTTTAAAATAATAAAACAATATTCACAAAAATTCCAATATACCAAATAATTAAGTCATAAAAACATCAAAATAATGGAGCCAATTAGATAATTTGATTATCATAATACAGTTTAGATTTGTGTAGCAATCTCAAATTACAAAGAATGAAAATACCCTTAATACCTTGTTAGTAGATAGTATATTTTCAGGTTGTGAGAATTTTTATGTCCATTTTATAAAAATAATGTTATGGTAAATTTTAAATTAAATAAGAAAAAACATTTATATTAATTTTTGTAATAAATAAATATAAGTAATAGACCTCAATGTGTAGTATAAAAAGACTCAATAAGATAAGTTATGCACAAAAATAATTAAATTACTTACCGTATTTATTCAAGTAAAATGCGCAAAATTTTCTACCAAAAAAAGAAATCAAAGTTTGGGAGCTCATTATAAATTAGGGCTAAGGTGGGGTGGCAGTGGCAGATGGTTCAATGAGGGTGCAGGTGAATTGTGAGTTTGCACTGCACCTTTTCTGTGCTGCAGCCTCAAGAAACCTGACCCATCTCTAGTGACATCCTGGGTTTAAACATCATGGGAAGACATACCAAAACAAATGATCATCAAGAGTTTTTGGAAGACAGGCATCAGCAATCAAATGGATGCACAGAAGACGACCTGCTGTGGAATTCAGACTCAGAAGAAAGTGAAGACACTAGAGAGACAGATGTTTCTGTCAACTGGGACACTGATAAAAATAAACTCGAGAAGACTGGGAACAACTCTTTAGTGTATCTTATGATGAATCTGACTTGGGAGCATTTTAAATAAATATTGTTACCAGTCATTTTATTTTGGTATTGCATTTATACCAGTTTACATTGTCAATAGATGATTTTTATCATGGCCACACGTGTTTAACAAAGTTTTTTGTCAATTGCAATGCTTGGTATGAAACAAAAATGTTTATACTGATTTTTAATCGAAAATTAGGGATGCGTGTTATACATGGGTGCACCTTATACTCGAATATATAGGTATGTCAAAAAAGAAAAAGGAAAGTTAGTGTGGGAATTTCTACAAGTCGTGTCATATAGTATTCTGGGAATTGAGAGTTTGAACCCAGATTTCATCTGTAGATGTCATGCATTTTACCACTGACCCTTAAAAAATATGGATAATTACAGGAGAAGACTAATTTCATAGTAGTATATGAACCCTATCAGAAAGCTCTTACTATACTAATAGTAGTATTCACATCCACTAAGAATATAATAATAATCAAGTATCTACGCTCATAGTAAAACAATTGCACAATACTATCAAATGTGTATTAGTTCCTAATACATAGATATAATACATAGATATTATATCCACAAAGTCGTCATAAATCACAGAGCAAAAACACACATGCATACACACATATATATGTATATATATATATATATATATATATATATATATATATATATACTCTGCTTCTAGAGAGGAGCTATATATTTATATGAATCGACATATGAATATATAGCTCCTCTCTAGAAGCAGAGTGGTGGAAGGCATATAGGGGTTATGGGGAAGTAGTAGAAGGTAATGGACACTAGTGGAAGATCAGTATTGAACCATTGTATGCCTAAACCCAATTATAAGTAACTTTGTAATTCATGGTGACTGCGCAAAAATAAAAAATACAGATCTAAAGAAGTAATTTCTCTTAGCTAGTTAACTTTCCTAAATATTGACCTTATTTATTTTTTAAATTAACTAAGGTATAAATAGAAGACTTTGAGAGTTTTGAGAAGTAGTATAATATTAATACAAATTATGACAATAGCTATTTTCTATGAACAAAATATGATAAAATATAAGAAAGTATTGTAATATACAATTGATTATGTATCTATTTAAGATTTATATAATTAAATTCTCAAAGTATTATTGTTATTTTGATGTGTATTATTTTTATCATTTGCCAGATAAGACGATTGCTTCTTACTATATTAATAGTACTATTCAGTTTCAGTACTATTATAATAGGAGAGGTTGGAGTTGTGACGCAAGCTTTAAGGCATCTGCCTTGCACTTGCTAGCCTAGGACAGATGACTGTTTGATCCCCTGGCATCCCATATGGTCCCCCAAACCAGGAGCAATTTCTGAGCTCATTCCTAGGAGTAACCTCTGATCTCACAGGGAGTGGCCCCCCAAAAATAGAAATCATGCACCTACTCATATGGAAAAGAAATTGAATAATAATATCAAATATGTAATGGCTCCTATGATATATTGCCTACTTTATTCCCCAATTTGTTATTAAGAAACATGACATATCATAGAGGTTAATAATTTTTGAGAAACTTATTAATGGAAAATACTTTAAAATAAATGAAGTATAGATGATTCTAAAGAACTATCAAGTCCAGTAGTACTGAAGAATTTTTGGATCATACTGATTTGCACAGAAGTTTGATGCTTCCCCCAAAAAAGATAATAACCCTGACTACGTAAGCTATACTTTGGTAAATAATATGTTATATATATAACAGAACCAAAGTGTTGCAAGCTTAAATGAACATAAGTTTAAATTGCAGTTACCAAATCTTGAAATGGTTATTCAATGAAGAAATGAAAGTCCATATATATATATATATATATATATATATATATATATATATATATATATATTACCATTTACCATTAACACAAAATAATTAAGTTGCAAATGCGAGCTGAAATTATTGAAAAGGTTATAAATCATGAAATAAATTTCAATAAGGTAATCAGATCTGAGTCAAATTTAAATATATTTTAAAGAATTTCTTTATACAATATGGGTTATTTTAATTAGACTATTTGGTTCATGCATGTAAAATCACTCCAGGCTCCCTATCTCCAAGAACAAGTGAATCTGTCTGAATCAGGATCCTACAAGAAATAATCCAAATCGGGCTTCGAGTGAAACACTTGTAGTCTGGTCAACTTCAATCTAATATGGAAAGCCTGCTGTCTGCCTGTATTTTCTGTTTGTATTAAGTTTAGAGTACACCCCAAGGTGTTCCTATCCTGCCACTATCCTGAGCCTGTCCTGCCCTGATTTACGTATAAAACAACCTTTGTCTTGGGTAAAACCAAATTGTAAACAAACAGAAACAAAGAAACAAGGGA
Source organism: Crocidura indochinensis (assembly GCA_004027635.1). NCBI lineage: Eukaryota > Metazoa > Chordata > Mammalia > Eulipotyphla > Soricidae > Crocidura > Crocidura indochinensis. The sequence continues at coordinate 1,546 of PVKC010000428.1, read as the reverse complement.
TAAACTTTGTTTTAGGTAAAATGAGATGTAACTGAACACATGCAGAGTTAAAGTGATTTGTGCAATCCTTATCAAGTCATTTTACTAATAATTTAAATTTTATACTGAGTATAAAATACTGTTACTCAAATAAATGAACTTAATTGTTTATAAAAGTGTTTTTAATTTTAATTTTATTTTATGTATAGTATGCAGTAGCTACTAGACCTGTTGCCTTGCTATTTGCAATTTAACAAAAATTTAAGTATTTTCTTTATAATTTTTTTTGTTGTTGTTTTGGGGCCACACCCAGTGAAACGCAGGGGTTACTGCTGGCTCTGCACTCCTGACTTGGGACCATATGGGAAGCCAGGGAATAGAACCACGGTTCTTCCTAGGTCAGATGCTTGCAAGGCAAATGCTCTACTGTTGTGCCACTGGTCTGGCCCCGATATTCTTTATAATTTATTTTAGTTTTTAATTAATTAATAAATTAATTAATTAATTTATATATCTTTTAAATAAGGAAGTATTACCCTTCTAAACTCAAACACATTCAATGCTTTGTATAATTTATCAAAGGTATATCTTGTTCTTTACAGTAAGTTCTCTGTAAACATTATGACATAATTACAGGATACACACAAAATTAAACATATCAGCATGATGCAACCACTCAGTACTGCATACAGTGCATGATTTATAAGAAACCACAAGGACACAATTCTTATAAATTAACATGGGTTGTTGTTCTCAGGTTTGTGCTATTTATACCTACCTGTTAGTGATAGTGAACATCAACATTATATCTTTCTGTCTCTATGTGAAAGCTGGACATTAAAGTTAAGAAAGGAGTAATGTTATAGGCACTGACATGGAAAATACATTTTTGGGATTTTATGCATTATAAATTGTATATGCCTTTTAAATTACATGTAACTTTCCGTTTTTATTTAAGGCATTTTTTAACAAAGTTTTTCATAGTTGAATTTTAGACATACAATTTTCAGCCTCAAACCCACTACCTGTGTCAACCTCCCTCCACCAATGTTCCCAGAGTTCATCCCAATCCTGACCCCACATAGGTCTTTTTATTTACAAATCATAGCTACATTTCTAATCCTAGCCAAATCAAATGCTTAAAGCCATAAAATAATTTCTTAAATAAAGACATGACTCTGAGGTCAAGAGAGATTGAAGACTTGTCACAATCACTTAATGAGTGATCTTATGGGTCAGAACTCAGTTCCAGATTACTCTCATTTCAGATGATTCTTGGGTAACCAGAAAACAGTTCTCATGCCTTTTTCTTCCTTCCTTCCTTCCTTCCTTCCTTCCTTCCTTCCTTCCTTCCTTCCTTCCTTCCTTCCTTCCTTCCTTCCTTCCTTCCTTCCTTCCTTCCTTCCTTTCTTTCTTTCTTTCTTTCTTTCTTTCTTTCTTTCTTTCTTTCTTTTTTTCTTTCTTTTTGCATAGGCCCAGCAAAATATAGGGGACATGGGAAGAAAAATCCTTGGCCTAAATACAAGAAGACCTTACCCCTGAAGTTTTCTGGCACAAGACCAACTCT
>PVKC010000427.1:0-68567 GCA_004027635.1 Crocidura indochinensis | reverse complement strand
CTCTTAATTGTCCTGCTTGGCATTCTTCAACTTGTACGTGGGTCTTATGTTTGCTGGTTTTCATTTTGTTTTGCTTTCATTTCTTCCTATAGTATATTTTAAAATTGTTTTACATTTGTGTATGTGGAAGGCTTTCCTGGTGGGAACCAATTGAACCAAGGAGGTAAATTAGGGCTTCATATTTGCAAGGTATGTGCACTCACTTGAGACAGATCTCTGGCATTTGAATTTTCCTTCCCTCCCTCTCTCTCTTCCTCCCTTTAAATCTATCTGTGGGGGTTATATGGGGTCATACTCAGGGGTTATTCCTACTTTGCACCCAGGAGTTTCTTATGGTGGTTCTTAGGGAACCATATGAGATGCCAGAGGATAGAAGCTGGCTCTGCTGAGCTGGAGAGTTAGCTTTTGCTATTGGAAAGGGCTTTTGCCTTTCATTCCACCAATCCAGGACAGACCCCAGTTTGATCCCCAACTTTCCATATGCACACCCCCTCCCGTGTCTGCAAGGAACGATTTCTGAGTGCAGAGTCAGGAGTAACCCCTGAACCTGGTGTGACCCCAAAACAAAACAAAACAAACAAAAAAAGAAGCTGGGTCTATGTATGTAAAGCACCTTATTTCCTGCACTAACACTCTGATTCCTGAATTTATTTTTAAAAAGTAACATTTTGCTTTGCATTTTGACATCTATATACACTGCATTCGGGTGGCCCTCCAGAAGTTTCCTTTTTATCCTTCACCTTAACACCTGACTTCTCCCAGAATCCTTTCTCCTCTGAGAACTGTCAGTGTTCTCTCTCCATCTAAGTGCAACCAGCTCTCTCCCTTGCTTGAGGGAGCTTCCCAGCAGGACTGGAATATTCTGAGGTCTGCTTTCCCAGTCCTAGGTGTACAATTGAGCTGTGTGCACTGAGAGCTAATGCTGCAGGAAGTCACTTTCCACTGTGCCAATGGGAAGCTGGGCAGTTCAGCTCCTCACCTCCCCACTCAGGTACAAAATTCTGTCCACAGATGCACTGTGGGAGTTCCAGAAGTGGGGTTCCAGATGTTGCTCTATGAAACACTTTGTGTGAAAGCTGGATTTCCTTCACTCTTCCTTCTCTTGTGCTCCACTCACCTCTCTGTGGCATTTGGGGATACACCCTAATGAAACTACCTGCATCCTCACCCATGAGTTGGGGAATTCTCCAGAAACAAATCGCTTACTGCCCTCTGGGTCTTCTACATCAGGAACATCTTTTCCTGATACTGGTCTTCAGTCTTTCCTCCGCTCTGGAGGAAAGTATCCTTTAAACCCAATGGCAGAAGAAAAAGCTGCTGTTGCTATTTTTAGGACTTTGTGAGTTTTTTCGGGGAGGCTCCTCCCAACAAGGGTTCAGGTATGCTGTGAGGGGGTATTTCCAAACCCAGCCTTCAGGTTGGGTGGTTTGAACTCCTTAAAATGTGGTGCTACTCATGTCAGGACTATGTGTAGCAGTGTTGGGGAAGGAGGGGAGAAGGACATGTAGTATAGGAGATAGATGTGAATGTAAGATGTGTCCTCCTGATCCTTGGATTTCTTCAGCCCACAGGTCCTTAAATGTTTGTGTACCAGTTGTTCTCTCAGAGCCCTTGGCCTGCCTGTAGGCATTTTTAAGGGACTTTTCTACTTTATAAGGATAAAAACAACTGGGGCCAAAGCATTGGTGCAAGTAGTAGGTGGTTTGCCTTGCACATGCTGATCTAGGATAGACTGCGGTTCGATCCCCTGGCATCCCATATGGTTCCCCAAGCCAAAAGTGATTTCTGAGTGAGTGCATAACCAGGAGTAACCCCTGACCATCACTGGGTATGGCCCCAAACCAAAATAACAAACAAACATACACACACACGCACACACAGAGCAAGGAGGAAGTTGGAAAAAAAAAACAAAGAAGAGATAGGAGATCTGGGCAAGGTTCAGAGATGCCATAGGGAGAGGTAGATTTGGTAGATTTGTATGTAATCTCTGGGTCCCAAAGGAGAGAAAAGAGGGCAGAGAAGAGGACATGGAAGAATATTTATTCACATGCATCTATTTGAAAATTGCTTTCTCCTACCAGAGAGCAAGACCACATGTTTCTCATCAGCCAGCCCCATTTTCCCTCTTTCTCATTTCTCCCAAACCTAGGTCCCTTCCTTAAAGACCCTTCACTCATGTCAAAAGGTTGGGGGTGGCACTGCTACCAGGCCTCTTCTTGATGCAGCCACAGAGACCATGGTACAGTGTCTTAGGACTCACCTCTGTTTGTACTAGGTTGACCCGCTGAGCCCGGAGTTCTCGTACACAGTTAAAGATGTCTACTACCCCTTCATTCTCTGCCATGTCAAGCATGGTGTCGATGGCAATGAAGCAGCCTGTTCTTCCAGCCCCAGCACTAGAAGAGACAGTGGAGACCATGTGAAGGTTGAAAGGGGACCTGCAGAGAAGCCTGTGGATGGCACTGCTCAGCTGCATCTCGGGGTCTGGTGTGGAGTTTTAGAGATAGACAACCTGCAAGGTCTGAGATTTGCCCTTGTTCCCTTTCCCCACTCATCACTATTCTGACTGTTTCTGGGATAAAGGGCTTAGTGCTCATTGTCCTTTTGTTCTTGGATTTTCCTTCCAGTAAAGCAGAAGACACAAAAAATTTACTCAGAGTGTTTTAGATGTGTGTGTGTCAATGTATGCATATGTTTGTGCACATATGTGTGTGCATCTGTGTGGGTGCATGTATGTGCGTAATGCACATTAGCTTCCAACCCTCTAGGGTTTTTCTGAGGAAAGGAAGTTCTGTGTGTGTGACAATGTGACCATAATGGTGGAGGCTGTGTGACAAAAGGGGTCAGCCCTGCCACATTTGCCATTAGCAAAGTCCCCTGGATACTGGAGTCCAAGTCCTGCTTGATGGAGCACTGCCTGGAACAGGAGCGGGCAGAGCACCCATTTCAAAGTAGGCTGGAGGCTTCAAAGCATCATGGTTGGGGCTCTATGTCACCCAGGAGAAGGAAATATTGGGAAGAAGAGCACGTGGGCTGGCTGACTTCTAGCCAGTACATCCCTTATGTCTCTAACACCCCATCACTGCATCTACACTTAGATGAGGCCGGAGATAATCTTAATTCCTGGGCATCTTCTAGGTCAGAAAACCTTTTCATAATCAGGTAAAGCCTAATGTTACCATTTTATGCTCCAGCAACTGATTTTATAAGTATACATTCCACGGAGGCAGTCGATAGCACAGGACCAGCAGAAGAAAAGCTGGTCAAACATCAGGCTCTGCCATTTTTATACTGGGAGTTAGGAAATCTACCACCACCTCAGTTTGGCTATCTGGAGGATAGGGGTGACTAGAGAACTCACTCCTAAGGTTATATGAAAAGTGGCAGGCAGAGGGGCCAGGAAGGTAACTCAAAGGACTGAAGCACATGTCTGGTATGCTTGGGACTTTGGGTTTGATCCCCAGCACTGCAATGGCCTCATGAGCACCATCAGGGATAGTCTGCTTGCTAAGGAGGCTCAGAGAAAATAATAAAGAATCCATGATGTAGACTGTGGCTGGTCCACACCCACCGTCCCAGAGTAATGGCAATAACAATAACAATAGCATATATTAGTATTATTATGGTGATTCAACCGGAGGATTCCTGTCTCTTCACTCAACTCTGGTCAAAGGAAACAGTGCAAAGTACAGGAAGGTCAAGAATCCAGGCAGGCAGGGAAGAAAGCATATCTCCAGGTGCACTCACTTTTGGAGGGTTCTGTGTACTCACCTGCAATGGACCACGATGGGTCCAGCCTCTGGGGGATTCAGGAACTTGACCTGGCGCACAAATCCCAGGAGGCCCGTGGCATAGCAGGGGACACCATGGTCAGGCCAGCTGGTGAAATGGAAGAGGCGAAGCTCCCGGATCTCGTGATAGCCTTTCTAAGGAGAGAAGAGCCATGGTTCTTCCAGCTGCTGCCCTTATCTGTTCTTGTACTCCTACTGCTGTGCTATGGCCCTCCCCTCCCCTTAGCTGGAGACCCATGAGGGATCCATAGGGGCCACTTCCCAGAGCAAATGAGTATGGCAGAAGATGGAGAGTGTATTTAGAGACACAGAGCCCTGGTGTGTACTCAGTCATTCCCTCTATACCCATGCAAGCTGTTATAGTACCCATATGTGGGTCTGGGCACCGTCCATTAACATGGATAGACCCATGGCAGAAGTTACGAGACATGTTGGATGACAGACCCAGGTTCAAGGTATTTCCAGGGTCAGGAAGAAGCTGGGACTAGGGAGCCCATATGTCTCAAAGGGTTCCCCCAAGCACCAGGGAGTTGGCTCAGGCTTTGCATGTGGGAGCTTTCTGTTTGACTCCTGCCAATAATGCTCCACTGCTCTTTATAAATGTGAGTAATCTGAAACATTGGAAGCCCCTGAGTGCATCTAAGACATGAGCCAAAACCAACCAATTGAGAAAAAGGAGTGAAGCCTGGACCCTATTGGGCAGATAAAAACAAAAACAAAACAAAAAAATCCTCAAAGGGACATCCTTATTAATTAAATTCTAATTTACAATTATGCTAGGAAACAAAAGTAGCTTTGCCCTTCTAGGCCAAAGACTGCTCTGACAAGTCTGAATTCAGGTCACATTTCTGAGTGGAGCCCATGAAATGTAGACCTCTTGTTTTTCCTTCTTAGCAACACCGTTTAAATTTTTAGACAATACTTAATAGTACAGATGTTTGAAGCTCCTAATTGATTCCTACCCTTAGTCAGGGTACTGAGAAGTTAGAAATAAAGACAATCCCTTGTCTCTAGCATAGCTCTTGAGAACTAGCTGTGGGATACAGACTCCTTTATAGAAAATTCTGTTCTAGGGAGGGAAGAAAGCAGAGATTTATTGGAAGAAGTGACATCTGACCTGAGTCTTGAAAAACTGAGTGGAAATAACAGCTAACATGTACTAAGCATCAACTATAGTCTTGTCACTCTCTCAAACATGCCCCTATAGCTATTCATTTAGCCTCTCTTATCAAGCCCAAGGACCCTTAAACTGACCAAATGACTATTAGTTTTCTCAGAGCTGAGGCCTTTCCCAGGACATGGGAATTTCTGTGCTTGGGCCAGAATGGTCGTTGGAAAACTACGATAAGTGATTACCTCTAAGAAAATATTAAAGATCCCTTTTCTCAGGGTTGGAGCAATAGTATGTCTGACAGCAATATGTCTGACCCAGGTTTTATCCCCAGCACCCCATATTGTCCCCTGTGTCCTGCCAGGTATGATTCATGAGCTGAGAGCTAAGAGCAATAACAGGTGTGGCATAAAGACAAAACAAAACAACAAAGACCCTTTTTCTCAAGATGAGGTAGTTATACTATTCAGGGTCCCAGGAATTCTGTGGGGTAGTTCATCTTCACTCAACTGTGGCCTATCCTCCTCATCACTTTGCCCCTTAGAGTTAATTCTCCTTCACAGATCATCAGAGACATACAAATCCTTGTCTCAGACTCTGCTTGTAGGAAACTCCAACTAAGAAGGGCAGAAGATTATGGCTAAAATGTAGACCAGAATAAACAGAGGCCTGGATTAAGGCAATGAGCTGAAATAGAAGAAAAAACAGCTTCATGAATACAGTTGGGTGATATCTCACACATGCTTCATTAGCTGATCTTGTGGTATGAATGGCATAGAGTCAGGCCTTTGCTTTCCCATAACAATTGGTCCATAGACCTGGTCCAAGCACTGAGAGGCAACCTCCAGGGGAAGAGAGTCTTGTGGGTGAGGGACACTTAACAAACCTATATGGGATGGCATCAACACTCACATGTCACAGCCTTCTGGCTCCACTATGGTGCACATGATCTTCACTGCTGATGGATCTGAGTGTATTGGGAATTTTTTACTACATCCTCCAAATCAATTCAGCCCCAAGTGTGGTTTGAATCATATGTTACCACCAATGTTTGGTTTTTGCCTGTTGAGTTCTGTGTGTTCCTCCTACTAGCTGGGATTTGTTGGAAGACTAAATTGTATGACTAACTAATGTCTGGTTTTCTTGGTACCAAGGGTGAATTAGGTACATGGCATCTTCACCAAATTTTTCTGAATGAACAAATACACCAGTTTTCCTATTGGACAGGCATCCCAGGGAAGCTTTACCTTTTGGACTGTGAAGGTACGTATGACATATTCCGCCAGGGGCTCAGTTTCAATCAGTGTGACTTTAATGTCCCCATAGACCTCTGTGTCATCTGGCCAGTAGCGCACACATTTTACCTGTGAGAAAGGAAAGAGACAAGGATGTATGAGCGGATAACTGGGTGTGGGTAAATGCCTCAATTAGTCTTTCTATTCAAATAACCTCAGGGCCACTTGGGTAGAATTTCTGTTAAGGGGTTTTCCAGCTGGCTGGGGATTAAATACTCTGCCCAAACTCACTGCCAGAGGGTTTGGAGCTCTTAGGAATAACACTAGTACCTTGTTTTGTAGAGCTCCTTAGCACTGTCCAATCTATTACCACACAAAGTGACCATATAGATATAGATGAGATAGGGGTGCTTGCTCCCATTTAACAGGGGAAAATACTACTGAGGTTGGACATTTAGTGACTCGTCTAAAGTCCCACGGCCAGTTTTCTACCTGTGGCTAAGTCCACAGTTTCATCAGGTTGAGTGGGACCAGCCGAGCTGAGATGTGTGTAAAAGGCAGGAAACAGTGGGAGGTGGGTGAAGTGGGCCGGAAAGGGACACTATTAAGAAGTGGTCATGGGGGCAGGAAGGAGAACAGCTGTTGGTTGGGAGAAGGGAGGTGCCAAGGGAAGACTGTGCCACTGCTCGCTGCTTGGGCTGAGGGTGAAGGCGCCACGCACAAGCCATGACCCCCCTGAACTAAGTCATACTCCACAGGAGGAAAGAGAGATCATCGGTTTCCCCTTAAAAGAACAAAAGCATTACCATTCCGGGGGACGCCGCACGGCCTAGCGTGGCATTGCCCACAGTGTGTTCCGCTGGGTGCTAATAGGTATTAGGTAAAAAAAAAACAAAAAACAAACAAAAAAAAGAAACAAAAAAAACAAAAAAGGTTTTGTGGTCAAATGAGTTTGGGAAATGCTGGATTAAACACAACTAAACAGGCTGCTTTACTATGTACTACTCAGCTCCAAACGTGCTAATGCTAATGAGGATATTGCGACTTTCCAAAAGGGGCCAAAAGTTCACAGCATTTCCCAAACGTATTTAACCATGGAACCCTCTTTTTGCTAAGCATCCTGCAGACTAGCATCCCATGGAACCCACTTAGGGAAACACTGGTCTGATGAAACAGGCTTTAAAGGGCAAACAGATGCATTGTTTCACTCAGGAGCTGAGCAGCCCCCAGGAAGTACTAAAATCTCATGGAGTCTCGACTTCATATAGATAATGAGAGCTAACTCTGACCCGGAGGAAGTGTATATTATTATTAATTATTATTATCAACCCATTTTACAGATGAGGAACCTGAAGCTTGAGGAGGCTAAGAAAACTGCCCAGAGGTAACTGTTAGCATAGGAAAGGATAAGATGCAATGTCAAGTTGTGTGGTCAGTTACCAAAAATACTGTTTCATATAGCCATTGTGAGCTATGTCTCTGGCACAGGGCTTGGCACCTATAGGAGGTCCATCCAGAACAGTGCAAATTTGATTCACCATTTACCCATGGAGGCTATCTGTCTCTAATATAGTACAGGCTGGGATTGGTGGCCACATTTTTATTTATTCTTTTGAATTTTTATTATTTATTTAGTAACTTATTTGGACCTCACCCAGTGATGTTCAGGGGCTTCTTCTAGCTTTGTATTCAGGAATTATTCTTGGAGATGCCAAGGATGGAACCGGTGTTGGTTGCATGCCAGGTTCAGTGTGTGATCCTGTACTATCTCTTTGGTCCCATCTCCATTTTTATTTCACTTTTTGGCTTTGGGCCACACCTGGTGGTGCTCAGGGGTTACTTTGGAAATACTTTTCAGAAATCACTCCTGGCAGGCTCGTGGGACTATAAGGGATGCAAGGGATTGAACCTAGGTCTGTCCCAGGTTAGCCGCGTGCATGGCAAATGCCCCTATTGCTGTGCTACCACTTCGGCCCCCCACCTCTGAACTTTTAAATTGTGAGTTAACATTTTTGCCCATAGTGGCTACACCCTGAGGATCATGGGGGTGGTGCAGTCCTTAGTGGAGAAATCATAAAACCTAAACTGAATGTGTCTGCTAGGATTGGGCTATATTGGATAAGTTACTCTATCCCAGAGGTCTGTTTCCTCATCTGTAAAACTGGGGAGTGGAATGGACAAGTGTGGACTCAAGACTAAAATCTCTCCTGGCCTTAAATTCTTAGCAGGTCAGAGAAGACCAGGCCCTTTACAGGGTTATCACTGACATCCCAGCTTCTCCCATTCCCATCACCTTGGAGGCCAGGGCAATTTTAAGGGATTGTGGTTCTTGCCAAAACAAAGAACTTACCTGCCCACTCTTTAGTTAGCAGATAAAGTAAATAAAGAAGCCTTCTGAATTCTGCTGTTTCTGACTTTCAGACCAGCTTCCCACCCACCCATACGACACAGGTTCCCTAGAAGGCAAAAGGAAGCTAGCAAAAGCCATTCCAATGCTAAGTCCTACAGAGAAGAGAGAGGAGACAGAGCAGAGGGGAGAACATCGTCAGAACCCTCAACAATGTCAAGGAGTAGAGGTCAGGGGAGGAAGACCAGATGCAAAGGGCAGATGCAGCCGAGATGGGAGGCACAATGAGAAGAAAGAAGTGGCTTTTAGATGTGTCAGCATGGAAGATGCAGTACACTGACCCAATCCCTGCAGCTGAAATGAAGGAAGTGGCCTCAAATGTAGTAGGGAGAAGAGAAAAGAAGGGAAGAGACAGCCTATGTGTATCTTTTAAGTTGGACGGCAAAGTAGGAACAAGAGAATCATTTTTGTTTGCTGGTTTTATCTTTATAGAGGTGAGGGTGCTCAGTATGTTCAGATGATGGCACATGCCAGCAGGGAGGAGACTGGTGGAGGAGGGCAAATGAGAACATGAAGAATCTGCTTAGCAGGTCATTGAGGTTTCTTGGAAAGAGCAGAAGTCACTTTTCCCTTATCTAAGGCTGAACCCTAAGAAATGGCTGAGAGTCTGATATGGGGGTACTGGGGAATAGGAGGCAACCCAAACATCTTTTTGTATAGTCTGTCCTGATCATGGAGGGAGAGAACAAGAAGGTGGGCAAGCCCAGCAGGATGATAGCTTTCCTTCCTGAGCTATGAAGAGGATGATTATCTACTGATAGTTTTAATTTTCTCCAACGATATGAGATGACATCACCAATGGAGAGTGAGGGTGGAGAAGGGGATGAGAGAATTGGGAGGAAAAGGACCTTCCTGGCATGTGAGGATTTCTCCCTCACAGGTTGCTGGGAGGGTGAGAAACAGGATGGGAGGTGTTTGGCACCATGCATGAAACAAGTGTGCCGCATCCACATCCGCTCTCCAGGGATCAGTTGGAGGGGCTTACCCGGCCCACTTCCACAAGGTTGGTGACCATCACGATGCTGGCTGAGTTCTCCTGCCAGATCATTCTCCAAAAGTCCTTTACGGTCTCCTGCATTGGACCTGCCAAACAGAGACAGTGTAAGGGTCAAAGATGGGAGGGGCAGGAAGCAGCCTCTTCTGCTTGTCTGGTGCCTACATAAGTGAGCCAGGGTAAGACCAAGTCATTTTCATTCAGACATCTGGGTGTCGAAGCACAGGTGGTCAGAATATGGGTGAGAAAAGGCAGGTTCAAATGTCCACACTAATGCAAATTTGTAGACCCTTTTGTAAATCTTGATAAGTTCTCCTCTTTTTTTCTGCTATCTTTCTCCTTTGACTCCTTTCTTTTAGCTCACCTTCCTACCTGGTATACACTATGCATTAAAAGCAGAGCTTAAGGGAGTTTTTAGAAATTGGACTCCAAAGCCTCAATGAAAGACAGGAAGAAACCGAATAGGGAGGGTAGAAGGCCAGAGAGAGCTACTAGGAGCCTACACTGAAAGCACATACAGGAAGTGCCTGATTTCGAGTTGGCAAAGCCCGTGGCATTCATCGAGATTCCCAAAAGACAGGCATAGATGATAAGATCTAAGAGGCCAAAATAATCTTACTGGAAATTCCTCTTTCAGAGCCTTCCTTCATCATTTGAAAAATTACAAAAGCAATACATACACATACCTATTGCAAAATTTTGAATTTCATTTTCTGCATACAGGTTTGCATGTGCTATAATGAACATTGTAGCTAGTATAGGCTACATGCAATTTCTTACCGAGTATATTTATTGCCTACTTGCTTAATTTTTTTATCATAAGTGAATGAAACCAACATAATTCTTTCTTTCTTTTTTTTTTTTTTTTGGTTTTTGGGCCATACCCGGTGATGCTCAGGGGTTACTCCTGGCTATTAGCTCAGAAGTTGCTCCTGGCAGGCACGGGGCCCATATGGGGAACCGGGGGATCGAACCTCTGTCTGTCCTAGGTTAGCGCAGGCAAGGCAGGCACCTTACCTCCAGTGCCACCGCCCGGCCCCCTACAACATAATTCTTATTATATAAGTGAATGAATTCATCATTAATGAATCCATCACACTTTAACGTACCAATTGATAGGGCATTGAAAACTCATGTAATACTGAATCGTATCTATAAATAAATCACTTTTCACACTGATAATTCACCACAGGACTTGCTTGCCAAGAATTTGAGAATTTGGGACATTTTCTCTTGATCTTAGCCAAAAGGCCAAGAAGTATAGTTTGGAACATTTTCAAACCTCAGTATCTTATGGGCATACTGCTTCTCTGCAGCATGACTGCTTCTCTCTTCCAAATCCATTCCCATTGGAGTTATAAAACTCCACCTGCTCCAGCTTTGAATGGTTCATGCATGAAGCTGATGTTTTTTATTGCGGTGGAGGAGGGGGACATACCCAGCAGTGCTCAGGGGTTATTCCTGGCTATGCACTTAGGGATCACTCCTGGCAGACTCAAGGGATGCTGGAGCTTGAACCTGGGTTGGCTACATGCAAGGTAAGTGCCTTACCAATTGTACTAGTATTCTGACCCTGAGGCTGATGCTTTTGTGCTGCTCTGTGGGAAGGTGCCCATTTCTCCTGACCATTTTCCAGGAGAAGCATCTCTTTCCTTACTCACTCAGATTTCTCCCCCCACACCCTTCAGCTGGATGTGACCCCACCTTCTCTCCTAAATGAATAACTGAACCATCTTCAAGATCCTTAGAAACTTGCCTGCCCCTGCCATATATGCCTCTGTACTGGTAGAAGCCCATTTCTCTCCTCCAGTGATAGGAAAGAAGTTGATAAAAAGTAAAGGAATCACTTACCTTGAGTTGCAATGTAGTGCCGAGGACGATGGTACCCCTGGAGAACAGGAGAAAAGCACAATGAAGGGCCTTTGGGCAAAGCTTGTAAACAGCCCAATTTTAGTAATGATCCTCTCTAAGACTCAGCTTTCTCACAGGCAAATGGGAAAACCATTAGATTTCCAGAAAAGAGGCAAGGGTTCAGTAAGATAATGCACACAAAATGCTAAATGTTTCTGATTATTTTAGTTACCCAGGAGCCTTCCAAATAGATTAGCCTGCCAGCAAATACCAGAAAGTTTTATTTATACCCATGAATCCAGAAAAAGTTAGGAAAAGAATTTTTTTGTGGGCTACAAACCACTAAAAATTCTTCCCTGAGCCACAATTGTGGCCACAGAACTGTGCAGGGTTTTGGAGATCACCACTGAGAGAATGTTGGAACCTGGCATTAATAAATAGAAAAAGTTAGTTGGAAACAATATGAGATTCCTCAAAACACTGGAAATGAGCTCCCATATTATCCAGCTATACCACTCCTAGGGATATAACTTAGGAACACAAAAACACAGCACAAAAATGTCTTCTGCACACCAATATTCATTACAGCTCTATTTATAATAGCCAGAAACTGGAAACAATCCAGATGCCTGACAACAGATGAGTAGCTAAAGAAACAGTGGTACATATACATAATGGAATATTATGCATTCCATTTTACCATCAGGAAAAATGAAATCATGAAATTTTCCTATACATGAATGGACATGGAAACTATTATGATGAGTTAAATAAGTCAGAGGGAGAGAGACAGACACAGAATAGGCGCACTCATCTGTGGAATTTAAGAAAAATAAAAGATATTATTGTAACAATACCCAGAGACAATAGAGGATCTGCCCATTATGTAACAGTTAGAGAAATAACTATACTAACAACTCTCATGACAATGGTAATGAGTGAGAGAAATAGAATGTCTGTCTCGATTACAGGCAGTGGGTGGCAGAGGAGGGAAATAGGGGGCATTGATGGTGGGAAGGTTGCACTGGTGAAGGGAGGGTGTTCTTTTCTATAAATGAAAACAACTACAATCATATTTGTAATCATGGTGTTTAAATAAAGTATTATTAAATAAAAAGAAAAATTTAGTTGGGAGGGTGTCTCTCTGTGAAGACACTAAAGTCAGGGTGGGCAAGTAGAACCCTAAGTTAGCATAACTGGGACACCATCAAAACAACTTTCTGCATCAAATGACAAGTTCTGATTTTCTTGTGTATTTATTGTGTGTTCCTATAGAACCTGCTGTGCTCTAGTGCCCCAAAACCTGATCACAATGTAAAAAGCAAATACTCTCCTTTTGCCTGTATGATCTTGAGGATCACCTTTCTTGAAGCAAAGAGGAAGTCTGTCATCAGGGAGAAGTTCATGTTTTGGGGACATATCTGCATTTAATTCCCAACACTCAGCATAATGAGTCTGCATTGAATGAAAGAGTGAATGAATAGGAAAAGGACAAAGAAAACAATATAGATTTCAATTGTAGGGTCTGTGGATTTTATAGTCTGTTGATAGTCCTGAAAGCTACTATTCTCTAATGCTAAATAACCCAGGAGAAAACAAACCTACAGCTGGATGAGTAACTACTTTTGTCCTTACTATTGGTGATACATATTCTGTCCAGTTCAGGCTGGCATGTCATCAAAGACCTCCTGTTTCAGGAATCAAGCTGGAATCGCCATGTGTGTGGTTTATGGTAAACTATATATGGTGTCTCTCAAGTTCCAGTTTTTCTCTCTGATTCAAAAAATTAATTCTCATGTCCCTGGTGCAGTTCTTTGTCTCACACTTCCTCTTGTTTCATAAATATTTAGTATTTATTTTCTAATTGTTGGACACAGTCTAGAGATGTTTAGGATGAAAGCATTATCCCAAGGCAATGTCATGACCAGAATGGTCATATAGATCAGCTGGGAATCAAGAGCCTCACCTGAAATCTTTGACTGCTCTTATCTTGTTAGTATGATCATCAACTTCTCAAGGACAAACACTAGTTCTTAAGCTTAAAGAAACATCCATAGGGCCCGGGAGATAGCAAGGAGGTAAGGCGTTTGCCTTTCACGCAAAAGGTCATCGGTTCGAATCCCGGTGCCCCATATGGTCCCCCGTGCCTGCCAGGAGCAATTTCTGAGCATGGAGCCAGGAGTAACCCCTGAGCGCACTGCTGGGTGTGACCCAAAAACCAAAAAAAAAAAAAAAAAGAAACATCCATATAGAACACTACAGAGTATAAATACTTTATCAATGAGCTACTGAAAAACCAACCATAAAGACAGTAGCATAGCATGGCAGTTGTATGAGTAGCCTCTGGAATTAACTGCTCGAGGGAATCCTGGCTTTGTCCTTTAGAACTTGTGTAGTGTGGGGTTTAAACTTGTCATATACCTCTTTCTATATTTATTTTGGCAAAATGAGGATGATGATATTTATATCAGAATATTATTGGCAGGGCTATAGGCCATTGTTTGAATTAATATAGAATAGCTGCATGTTAGGCACAATAGTAAGATTTATCATAGACATCTTTGCTGTCAATAGCATTTTATTATTTTATTGAGCACATGCTATGATTTAAATCTATATTGGCCAGTACAGAACACAAGTCCTTCCATTCTCTCTGTCATTCTATTAATGCCATAGCCAAACATGAAACATGAGCAGTGGAAACATGAGAGGTTTTTTTTTTTCCTGAAACATGAGAGGTGGAAAGTAAGTGAGAGATAGGAAGAGCTATAATGAATAATATCTACATCTGAAGAAAAATTCTCATAGGGAGAATTAAACTCTCAGAATTTTTGTTAGTAGGACTGGGACTAAAAGAAAGTCCCCTGGAATAGGGAAAACAGTGTATATTATGCCTATTATATTTATCTATTATTCCTGTTCTACTCCTAACAGCCTTCATCCTTACCCACCTGGGCCATGAACCAGCCTCTGCCTGGACTTTCTGCCTTTATAGTGTCCCATAACCAGTAACCATGCTGCAAGACTGATACACTCTGGCATATCTGCCTATTTTCCCATTTAAAGTCTGTGAAGGTGCCTCAGTGCCTGCATGATGATATCTAAGTGTTTTAGTTCAGGGCTCATCAGCCATCTCCATATTTATTTCTAGCTTCACTTCTAAATGTTCCTCTCCAACCCATTCCAATGCAAGGTGCCTATATGCCAACTTCCCACCATGCTCTAATGTAGAATTCCTTCTTCCAGATGCTCTGGCAGGGTTTTTCATGTCTGATGAACATATAGCTTCCCTTGTTTCATAGTGTTTTTCTTTCCAGGATATGGGCACACCATTCACAGTTTGGTTCTACTTTCAGGGAAGATTAGTTGGTGATATCCATGAAAGAATATAACTTTGAGCTATACAGATTCACCATCAAGTCAGAGGTGTACTATATTTCTATGTGTAGGCAAGCCTTCATATAACTGAAGAAAAAGGAGGCAAAAATAAGGAGACAATTACGTGACCTTACTGCTGGGAAGGAAGCTAGAAATAATTTTTTAAATTACAACTTGCTGAACATCACCAAAAAATTGAAATAATTTGAGACACCACCAAATTTAAGAGCTTATTAAAAAGTTTGAGTGAGATTTTTTGGGGGGGATTGTTAGGGCCAAGCCTGATGATGTACAGGATTTACACAAAGGCTCTGTGCTCAGAGATCACTCATGCTAGTACTTGAGGGATCATATGCAATTTTAGGAATCAAACAGATTTTCCCAGATGTCAGCTGTGTATAAGGAAAGCAGTAACTGTCTGTACTGTATGTACTCTCTTGCTTCTTAAATATTTTTAATTCTAATCATAGCATTTATAAAACATCTTACTTATCTACAAAATATATTTAAGTTATCTTCTTAAACAACAGTACCACAGATTGGTTTTTAATTAAATAGACATTTTTCTAGAAAGAAGGGTTTTGTGAAAATATATGTTTGAAAGAACTTTTTAATGGAAGTTAAAACCCTTTAATTATAATTTATACATAACATATTTTTAATTATTAAGTTGTTAAATAAAGGAGAAGAAAAATTAAGAAAGAAATTATGTATTGAAATACACATTCAGAGCTGGCTGATATAGTTCAATGGTTGAGTGTATGCTTTGCATGTAGGAAGCCCAGGTTCCCTGATATGGCTCCTTTGAAAACAGAGCCAGGGGTATACCTGGGTACTTTCAGATGTGGCTCCATTTCCCCCAAATTTTAAAACATAGAGTTAAATAATTGGAATTACATAGTGTAAACATCAACAGTGAGAATAACTGAGTTATAGAAATTACAAATTTACTAATGATAAAATCAATTTTCCTTATATTCTTCATATAAAAATCTTTGCGTTAATTGGGAGCACACTATATACTTGGACTGGTAGACAAAAGGTTTTGAGGAGACTGATTTAGAAAGATTTCAATATGTATGAAAGCCAATAGGATGAAATGAAATCCAATTGTTGACTTAGATGCTTGAATTTACTCTTTACCATTCACTTGTTCAACTGGTCATTCCAATTTTAATCAACAGATATTAATTGAGTTGGTATTACTAAGCACAAGGAATTGAAGATATAAAAGTCAACAAGACTGTGATGTTAGCTCCGCTTTTGGACATGGACAAATTGATGAAGGGATCATCAAATGAAAACTCTGGGGTCTTCTTAGAATGGTGGGGCAGATTTACCTTTCTACATTAAGGCACAGCAACCTACTACCATACCCAACATCCTCCTACAGAAACAACTAGCTCCAAGACTTAACTTACATAATATGAGCACCTGAACTTTCTCGGGTAAGACCAGACTATGAGCTGAGAAATGGTTTTACACTTGGCAATGCTCAGGGGTTACTCCTGGTTCTGTGCTCAGATATCATTCTGGCAGGCTCAAGGACCATAGAGGGTGCCAGGGATCAAACCCTGGTCAGCTGTGTGTAATATGCCCAACCTGCTGTACTAGCTCTCTGGTCCTGAGAAATCATTCTAATAGTGTGTTTCCTTAGCCATGGAGAAAAAAAGAAATGTATAGTGCAATTGGGGTTCCTCTGGTGCATTGACAAGAGCTTTATAGGGAAGTTCCTACACTTAACAGGATAGAAACTTCAAGTTCATGTAAGACCCACCTATACAGCATGCAGAGTGACTATAAAACAGCACCAGGCCTGCCTCCATCTGTCTGTGAGCAATGGGAAAGAGGTTTGCATCCAAAAGACATTTATCTCACTCTGCACTCATGCATCTGTTACTTACTAGGGACCCAGATACGACATTTATTTCCAGACTGCTAATTTATAACGAAGTCAAATAGCCAATCCATTCACGGTTGTGCAAACAAACCCGACAGTGGGATGGATCAGACAGTAGCAGAGTCACAGCCTCTTGGGGACCAGATAGGACTGGTCGGGTGTCCAACTCATTATCCAAATGGAGTTGTTTTAATGGATCGTCAAGACCCAATTGTGGATAAATGATTCTAGTTCAGGCAGTTAAGCTCTTTGGAGAATGGGGAGGATTCAATTAGGATAGAAATCAGGCAAAGGGGTGAGATCCTTGAGAGCTGTCTAGGGCATGCCTTGTCAGCATTTCCCAACATACCTCAAGGAACACTAACTTTACTAAGGCATAGATATATATGCATATATATGCATATATATAGTAGATTGATAATAGGATACTTTATCCCTAGCCCTCATTTTGATAAATCTGAGCTGGTGGTTGGTGTATTTCATCCCCATCACAGGGTTTCACTTTGACTATCAATGGACTAGTGCTTCCTCCCATTTTAAGTCTAAAGAAGGGAGTTTCCAGCTTTGCTATCTTGAGTATACTATACCATACTCTGTTGGCTTCTCTTAATATTGTTCATAAGCCTTCAATGTTTCCTCAATTATTGCCCTTGAATAAATATCCATTTACTTATGGGTAAATGTCTGACAGACATACTGATGCATCAAATGTATTCTTATGGACTACCATTGTTACAGATAACAGAATGAATATATTTAAGTATGATAACAGTAAGTAAAATGGCAGATTCCAAAGATACTACAGGATTGACGGGTTACCTAGAAAAGAAATGGGGTGGGTAGAGAGAAATAAAGAGAGAGAGACACAAAGGCAGACAGAGACACAGACCAAGACTGAGACAAAGAGATAGACAGAGACAAAGAGAGCAAGAGTTCATGTGAGAGAAAGATAGAGAAGAGAAAATGGTTTGCCATAGAGATAGACTGGGGATGAAAGGTAGGGGAAACTGAAGACATTGGTTGCAGGAAATGAACACTAGTGAAGGGACAGATGTTGGAACATTATATAACTGAAATTCAACTATTAAAAAACTTTTTCACCTTATCTCACAGTAAGTTAATAAAAAAAAGATGAAGACGTTTTCATGACTTTAAACTCATGATCTCGCACAATTGAGATCCAACAGAGTGTTCAGCATTAGACATTAAAGAGAGCCTGTAGCCAAGGCTGGATGGTGATTTCTTAAGGAGATGGGCAGAATGTGGTGGTGTCTTAGGTGGGCATAGAACTGAATTCTAACTGTGTGATTTGAGCAAAGAACTTAACATGGACTCCTTGTTTCTTACCTGGTAAGTCCTAAATAATTCATTATCATGACATAACAATAAAAAATGGGAGATGGCAGCTAGACTGGTGACGTTCCCCACAGACATCAGCAACCAGGATATCACGGTTCCTCTTGCAACTGATAATTGGGATGTCTCTGGGTGGGGTCTTAGCCGACAGAACCCCTGTACTGAACCCAACAGCAGGGATATTAGACCCCCAAGCCAGGCCTCCACATCAAGGCCGGGCAGCCGGTCCCGGGGGTGTGGAGGAAAGGAACCAGTAGCCCCTGCTTAGACTTCAGCTGATTGGACATTGACTATTTACCCCTGAACCATGGACACCATCTATGGAAACAAGCTTGGTTTCCTACACCATCACCAGGAAAAAGAACTCTTAACAAGGAAGACTCCACAACCATTATGGCATTGACTTACTCCAAAGATGGTACTTATGACACCATGACAACTAGTATGCTTTTAGGGAAGGAGTCTCTGCAATGCTACCTAATCGTGAAATGAAACCAGAAGATGCTATACACCACACAGCCTTCAACATAGAACCTGCACAGAAACTAGGATATATAACTACAGAAACCCAACAGCAACAACTCTGACAGTGAACTGATTCTGGGACCACAGAGAATATCAAAGGGGTCAGACAACCTAGTAGGCCTGGAGCCTGGAGTTGGTCTTAAGTCAAAATACTTCAGGGGTGAGGTTTCCCTGTTTTTAGGCCAAAGGTGTCTCCTTTCAATTTCTCCCATATTTTGCTGTGCCTATACAAACAACAGCAACAACTGCCACACACACACACACACACACACACACACACACACACACACACACACACACACACATTTCTTCTAGTCCATCTACTATTTAAAATAAAGAGCATACTAAAGCTTCTGCTATTGTATTAATGACTTTATTGGTGGCACAATAATTGTCACAGATAAAACTGCTAATGAACTCTCCTTTTCTTTTTCCAATTCTCTTATTAATTTTAGATCTCCTATTTTCTTTATACTTTTTGATAACTTTGCTTCCTGTCATCCTGAAACAAATGTATTATGATCAGTTATGTCAACTATGATACATTTTATTTTAATAAATTTATTTAAAAACAAAAGAAAACAAACAAACAAAAAACAAAATCAACAATGGGAGATGCTATTAGTGTCAATGTTGCAAAGATTCACTTGCATTTAAGGCAATTTAATGTTCTGCCTAAAAATTACCAAAGTGTGCACTGGCTCTGACTGCCCCTACTCTGGACTGCGTATCTATGCATGCAGTGATTTTCAATGAAGATTATCACATGGTTGACAAATGTCTCATACTGAGAATTAGGATCCCATGTGAGTGATAGCCTTCAGAGCTGTCACAGAGAGATAGGAGGAATCAATTTATTTCTGCAAGTATAAGCTGAGTCCTCATGATACACTTTTTGTAAGGGTGCAGAGGGTTAAAAAAAAAAAGAAATCTAGGCTGTGAACTATATGGGCCTGCCTCCTAAATTGATTCTACCAGAGATCACATAATTGGCCTTAACCAAGATTTTCTATCTTTGTAGACCTCAGCTTTCTCATCTGTAAATGTGGGTGATGACCTATATTTGGGATGACATTTAGAAGACTCTATAACTTGACTCTTGGGATCGTGGTTACTGTTAGGTTGTTGTATTTATTGCTGTGGTGCTTTTGGGGTTTTTAGTCTGATTTTTCTTTTTTTAGTATTGTTACTATGTTTTTCTTCCTTTTTCCCTTTCTTCTCTTAAACTGGTATTTATAGCTGAAAAAGGACTCCTCATTTTTTCCTTGTTTGATTTTTGCCCCCCCCCTTTTTTCTTTCTTTTTTTTCTTCTTTCCTTCAAACAGAACCACATAACTTGAACCATCTTGTTCTGCCTCTCAAACTGAGGAGGAAATAATGGTCTTTACCAAGACCAAACAGTCATATGAACATTGAGTAGAAATAAAAATTGATCAGACTTAGGTACCAAATCCAAAGCCAATGACAACAGAATCGATACCCTATCTACAACAAGCTAGACACAGAGGGGATCACTTACACTAGCAGCCTGTGGAGCAAAGGAGGAGGATATGGGATGCATGCTGGGAACAGGGTGGGGGGAGGGGAGGGAGGACAACAATGGTGGTGGGAATGCTCCTGATTCAATGTCACTATATACCTAAAATTTTACTGTGAATGACTTGTAATCCACTTTGGTCAATATATGTATATATATATATATATGTATATATATATATATATATATATATATATAATCAATGGGGCCAGAGCAGTGGCATAAGCCATAAGGCATCTGTCTGCCTTGAGCACACTAGCCTAGGGCGAACCATAGTTCAATCCCCTGGCATCCCATATGGTCCCAATCCAGGAGCTCCCAATCCAGGAACTATTTCTGAGCACATAGCCAGGAGTAACCCCTGAGCATGAGTGAGTATAGCAGAAAAACAAAACAAAACAAAAAAAATCAACAAACCATCATTGGGTACAAGAGTGACTCATGGTGGGCGTAGGCACAATTATTCTCCTTGCTTTTCCATTATCATGAAAGTCAGCAGAACTTGGTGGGAGAGGACTCCTAATTCATATGTTTGCTCCATCTGTTTTCATAGTACTATGATTCTGAGAAGTTATCTAGTCTTGAAAACCTCTGTTATTCATTTAGAAATAAGAAATAATGGTACTTATCTTGTGATTTTGTGATGTTATGTAGGGCAATGTTGACCTACCAGAAGGGGTCAATCACTCTTAGGTTATTATTAGTCTTTCTTGCTAGCCAACTCATTTAAGACAGTACTGAGGTGTCACTTCCCGAAGGAGGATCTTACTGACAATTTTGCTTCTCTATTCTTGACTTTTCCTTTGTGTTGCTTAGCCACTGCTCTCTAAAGACCTCTTTTCTTATCTCATTCATTTCCTCTTCATATTGGAGTTGCCTTTATGGGCTGTAGTTTCAGCAAACTGTAGAGTATATGCTCAGTGTTTGTGAAATGAATAATAGAGGCAGAAAATTTAGGCTCAAGTTTTGATAAGGGAATTCAGAAACTTGCTCCAGGGTAAAGACAGTTTGTTACAATCGACCCTCTCTTTGTGACCTTTAAAAGGCTTCTATGACAAAGATAATGTCTAACTTGCCCTCTGCTAAAGCTCTAGTCCTAGTTCCTAACTATATTCTATACTCTGTTAACCAGGATCCAACTGGGAAAAGAGAAACACTAATAATTTCAGGTAGAAAGAATAAAGTCTAGGCTATTTATCCAGGAAAGAAGGAGTTGACAGATACAGAGGAAGCAGTGGAACAACCTAGAAATAGTCAATATCAAGAGCTGTGCTTTCCATAGAATTGGAGGGATAAAGAGACTGTGAAGTTCCAGAGACAGGAGCTGGAACTCTGGTGGATCTTGAGGGCAGAAGCCATCAATGGGAAGCAACCACTCAAGGAAGAATGAAAAATATTCTGTTTCTACCTTTCTCTTATACTCTAGTCTTCCTTAGTGTCTCCTCTAATGGGTCAACATCAGCTTACTCCTTCCTGATCTATACACACATGCATACACACATAGACACACATTCAAACTCACAGTAAATACACACATGCCCTCTAATCATATTTATAAGAAATAGATTGAATGGGAAAATGACATGAGACCTATTGAAAATTTGTGGAATTAATGAATCATCTGACTCAGACGAGTTTACAGGAATTGTGAAAATATGCCACATAATTTTACAATTTGGCTCTGAAAATAACTGCAAATTAGGGGAACGAGGATGGATCTCTGAGCAAGTCATCAAGGCTCTTGTGCCTACTGGGGTTCTGATCAACCTGGCTTGTGTAGGCCACGTTGTAATGTATCAGTGACCATGTGCCCCTATGCAAACTCATTCCCGTAGGTAACCATCTTGACCTCTGTTGTTTATTTGGTCCTTACTTAATAGTTTCTGGGTCTTAATCTCAGGTTACCTCTTTTACCTGCAGAGATAGATTAGAAACATCTTAAAGCTCAGCTAAAGATAGGCTACTACCTTGATTAAAAACTTCCAATATTTTTCTCTTGCCTACGGAGGAAGTCCTGTTTCCTAGGTCTGACCTGCTAAACTACCAATGATCCAGCTCCACTCTTATCTCCACTATTTTCCTTGTATACTCTCTACTTCCCTCCAACTAAGTTTTTCTCTATTTTCTGCTTCCAGCTGCTCCAATTTGCGTTAGCTGTTCTCTAACCAAAAGCTCGGTTTCCTTCTCTTTGATTTAAAATTCTACCTGTGCTCAAAGATTTGGTTCACAACACATTTTTGCATTCCTGCTGGAAGAAGCAATTTTTCTCCCTCTGCCTTCCCCTGCTACCTCTGAATACTGCAGAATTTTATCTGACTCCTGACACTCACCACTTTCTAGTTTGCCCTGGACTCACTGATGTGCGCAGCCTATAATACTATTAAGGTATCAGAAAGCAGAGTCCAGGTATTCTTAGCTTTACAGTTTCCATAGCATCCAGACTCCAGAATGCACTTTACAATAGTTTGTCAGATGAATGATCAGACATTTCAATAAGTGAAAGAATGGACAACAGAGAAATATGCATTAAAGGGTGACAGAATAAGACTGGCAGTTGTCTTGGGGCGCCAAAAAGTAGGTTACTCCAATCAGCTTGAGAGATTATGTAGCTAACATGAACAAAAAATTTAGGTCACTCTAGTGACCCCAGACAAGAGGAAGCCAGAATTGCTGGTTGTTTCAAAAGGACTACCGAGATGTTGAGTCTACTATGGCCAATCCCATACAAACCCTTACATCAATGTAGTTGGCGTTGATATAGTCAGAGTGTGGGTCTCCATCCAGCACCAGAAGTCTCACTCGGGAGTGATCATCTGCAGAAAGTAGAAAACAAGAGTGTTGAGAGTACTTGGGTGAGGCATGTATACCCTCTCACTTAATTGTCTTGTACCTAGACAAAGTGCTGCTTTTGTTTGTAAAACCTTAAGCGATCCAGCCTGACACTGCCTGCATTTACTTTCTTTGACCAATGAGTAGATTGAGGCTCACAGAGTTCACTGTGCTTTAAGTAAGACCTTAGGCACTGCTTCTCTTTTTCCCACCTGCAGTTCAGACCCTGTTTATGTTCTTTCTGTGTGAACAGCCTGTTGCTATATCTCTTAGTAATTTCATTACTAAAATATAATTCAACAAGAGAGATCCCATAAATACACTCTGACTTGAGTCTAAATGAGTAAACTGTCCATGTTTGATTAAAAAGAGCAAGGCTGGAGCCAGAGCAATAGTATAGTGGGTAAGGCAAGTGGGTATTTACCTTGCACACAGCTGGTTTCTATCTCTGGCATCCCATTTGGTTCCCTAAGCCTGCTAGATGTAATTCCTGTATGCAGAATCAGGGTATGGCCAAAACAACAACAGCAACAACAACAACAAAAAGATAAGAATTGGGGTCAGAGAAATAGTACAGTGGGTAAGACCCTTGCTTTATAGGTAGTCAACCTGAATTTTATTCCCAGCATCCCATCTAGTATACTAAACACTGCCAGGAATAATTCCTGAATGCAGAACCATAAATATCCCTGAGCATCATTAGGTATGGTTCCCAAATTAAAACATTTTTAAAGACAAAACTACCTATTTTCTATAGGTTCATAATCTGTAATTTCTTTGGCTTTTCAGAGTACTGTTGCAAATAGATTGCCAGCTACTTATGGTCATAAATGCTATCATTCAAATGAAACTGACTAAATAATTACAAAGGAGGTTATCAATAACTAAAGATCATGTTATAGACAATACTACTTCAAACAGAATCAAGGCATAAACAATATTTGTAGGCTTCAGTTAATGACACATTTGCATCAAATAATGCCAAATAAACCCACTAAAAATCCAGCACAGTACAAAATTAAACTAATCATTTACAGTTAAATAATGAGTGCTAAGAAACCAGGAGGCAGGCAAAGATAATAGCCCTATTTGGTCTGGTTGAGAGGAGGGACTCAGCATGTTATCCTGGACACTGGGTATATGAAACTGCATGTCTTCACATGCCCTGGCCAGTCAACCTTTGCCTATGTCAAGGGAATTTCCCAGAATGGATCAGAGAATCCAGGTCTCAAATGATCTACTCTCTGGAATTAAGAGTGGGTCAGCTTAGGCCAGTTAGATGTCTATTCTTGCTCTTCATAGCACATCAATTATAACCCACTAGAATCCTATACAACAACACCTTTACCCACTCTGGCCCTTCCTCTATGCTCTGTCATTGCATAAAGGCCTGGCAGGAGCAAGGATTCAGTAATTATAGATAAAAGCACAAATAAATCACCTCACTGGACTCTCTTACACCTGACTCAAATGAGGAAACTAAGACTTCCCAAGACCGATTAGCCAGATTTATAGGTGCTGGTGAAGATTGTGACTTTGAGTTCAAACACCCCTTTGCTTCCAAAGAGAGGCATCAGTGGGATATCAAAAAGTGGTTCAACGGCACATCAAAGCAAAAGGAAAGGACAGGGATGTGGTGAGCAGAGGATGGAAGAGTTGGGAAGCCAACAAGAAGGATGAAGCAGCTCAAGGACAGGGAGATAGTTTACCTCAGGTCTCAAGGGTAGAGACAGGAGGTGGAAAGTGTTAGGGTTAAGGTTAGGTGGAAAGGGTTCTTGCTGCTAAAGAAGGCACCTGTGATATAGAGGGTGGAGGTTATGCACAGGCTCCTTAATTACTCCTTCCTCCCCGTCCTTCAGTGCATGTCATTGACCAACATCACCAAAAGCCAGCTGACAAGACAGGAAATGAAATCTGCAGGAGTCAGTTCTTTGTGACAGAATTTAGCAGTATGTTTAGCAGGAGTTTAGCAGAGGATTATCCAAAAATGGGGCAACTGGCAGGACCAAACAATAATTAACAACCATTTGTTCATTCACTTAAACATCATTCATTGACAACCAAGTAAATAGTGCAAGAGAGAAAACCTTTTTCCTTGTATGCCGTTAACCCATGCATATCCGTGGCACTGCCAGAGGTGACTCATAAGCAGAAAAGTGTAATAAACCTTGAATACCTGGTTGTGTATGTGAGACACTCCCCCACCTCCAATACACACAAAGCAAATATGTTCACTGGGCGCCTGCCAGGTGCCAGGTTCTATGTTCATCATGAAGATAAGCAGGTGTCATTTCTTATTTTCCCCCTTTCTTATGGGGGAATAGTTCGATAGGAAATGATAGGAGGAAAGTTAAACTGCAGAGAATTCAAGCAGGACCAGAGATAAACATATGTTCTCTCAGTTGTATCCTTCTCATAACAGATCTAGCTACTATCACAGCATGAAGAGTGTTTGTATTGTTAGTCTTCCTACTTTGTTGATGAAGCCGTTGGACCTCAGAGAGTTTAAGCAAGTTTTCCATCTAACATACAGCCTATAAGAGTTAAGATTAGGATTCTGACAGACTCTTAGGCCTCTCTTTGTGTACCTGACATGATATCTCAGCATCTTTCACATACTATCCCTGGAGACTGTGCAAATGTTTGGTCCCAGCTTTAAGCCTTAGAGAGCAGGACTTTTTACTAGCACTGTGCATTCCATGGGGATTCAAACAAGGCCCAGCTCAAATTTTAAGTTTTATTTCCAGCACTTACAAAAGCTATACACTTTGAAAATTGTGAAAATGGGTAGATATTGTGTTTTTACTCATAAATTACTGATTTAAAGATCTTCTTATTTGATGAATTAGTTATATTTGCCTGTGTGGGAGCATGGGTCATAGAGATTCAAGCTTGAAATCTTGAGAGGAAAACTTTTTTAGTATAAACAGAAATTTAAAACTAAGAGTAAAAATATTTAAAAACAGAACAGAAAAGAAACACATTTAAGTTTTAAAAATATTCTTCATGTGGAAAGGAGCTACTAACCATCAAATGATGGTGCTTGCAACATACCCTGTTCATTCGCTTATTAGAAAAATATGTACTGAGCACCTACCAGCCTGCCAAAGAGACTAATAAGTTGTCATCACAGGAGTGTGTCTGTGTGGTGGGGGAGACAGGCCAGTGGAACCTCAAGATGTAAAGATTTGGGCTTTGTAGAGTGAATGCAAATGACGTGTGAGACTTGATCAGCACAAAGTGTGGAGGGGATCTTTCCACTGGGGAAATGGTGGAGAAACACAAAATCCAAGCCTATTGTGGCAGCCACATAGCTCTTTTCCAGTGAACACAGTGTGAGGGAATTGGCAATGGAAGGAGGTTGCCTGGGCAGTGACTTGATTCCAGAGGGTTCTCCATGCCCTGCAATGGGACTCAAACAAAGAACTGTGCTGACTTCATTATCAAAATACATACTACTTTCTGAGATGGGGAAATGATATTTTAGTATAAAGTGACCAAGATCTATTCCCCTGTGGTCTAATTTGTAGAAGATAACACACATGTTAATGAATGGTTGATGTGAGGTATAGCAGTGGGTTTTATCTGGCTCAAGTTTGAGCTTCACTACCTAACAAGTCTGCCGATCTCTTTTAGATTTGAGTCTTAGCAAAATGAGACCAATGCTATAAGGCTTAGAGAATGTTGGTAGAAGTAAAATGAGAAAATAAAGGCATGAAAAGTGTATGATCGAGATCAGAGAGATAGCATGGAGGCAAGACGTTTTCCTTGCATTCAGAAGGACGGTGGTTCGAATCCCGGCATCCCATATAGTCCATCCCCCGAACCTTGCAGGAGTGATTTCTGAGCATAGAGCCAGAAGTAAGCCCTGAGTGGTGCTGGGTGTGACACCCCCCCCCCAAAAAAAAAGAAAAGTGAAGTGTATGATCATCTAAAGAAAAAAGAGAAAAAAGAAAGTTAAGTCACAGTCTGGGAGAAAATATGTGCAAAAAGATACATCTGATAAAGGACTTCTACCCCAACTCTATAATGATTTTTAAAAATGGAATAATAAGAAAATAAAGAACAGTAAAATGGCTTGAGGAATGGGTAGGGCACTTGCCTTGCATGAAGCCAATCAGGTTCTATCCCCAACATCACATATAGTTCCTTGTGCCTTGTTCAGAGTGATTCCTAATCATAGAGCCAGGAATAAGCCCTGAGTATCACCAGTGTTGCCCAAGAAAACAAACAAAAGGCAACACAGAAACAACAAGCAGACAATTCACTGAAGAAGATATGTAGGTGCAAAGTTAAGAATATAAAGAATATAAAGGAATATGCATATTACGTCACATTATATATCATTCACATCTATTAGAGCAATCTAAATCTAGGATGTGAACAAATATTGCATGTGTGTGTGAGAGAGAGCAGCAAGAATTTTAATAATAATATTGGTGGGAAAGCAAGACGATTTAACAATTTTGGAAGTCAATAGAATAGTTTCATTCAAAACTAAGGCTTTTCTTACCTTACAATCTAGCAACTGCATTCCTTGGCATTTGTTGAAATTACCTAAAATGTCCTATAAATGTAAACACAGAGCATCTGGATATTCCTTAAGACCCCCACACCTCAGAAATGTATGTCTACAGGCAATCCTACACAGGAATATTTATAGCACATTTATAGTATTTGTTAAAACTTAGGATGAAAACAAGATGTCCTTCAAGTGACTGGATAAACAAGTTTGTGGGTGTTCATACAACAGACTATTATTCAGTGACAAAAAAGAAGTAAGTTATCAAGCCATGAAAATTCATTGCTAAGTGAAAAAAAAAGCCAGCCTGAGATGGCTTCACACTACATGATTCTAAGTCACATGATGGAAGAGACAAAACTATGAAAACAACAACAAAAAAACCATCAGGGAGTGCCAAGGCCTTTGAGAGGAGAAGCAGATGAATAGATGGGACTCTGGGGGTGTTTAGGGCAATGGAACCAGTTTGTCTGACCCTATAATCATATCATTATACGTTTTTCAAATCTTACAGGACTGCACTGCACAAAGAATTGAATCTCCTGTAAATTGCTTTAGCTCAATAATTAACTAGTATTGGGTCATGAATGACAATAATTGTGCTACATAGATCCAAGATGTTAAAGAGTGTAAAGGAAAAAGAATGTGGGAAAAAGAAAAGGTATATAGAAACAGTACATTTCATCCATTTTCCCCTTAGAAGCTAAAATTGTTCTTTATAAACACAACTAAGATGAATGGGCTGCATGGGAGACAGACTGTAGGTGCTGTCAGTGAGGTTTAGAAATTTGGTGCTCCTCATTTGCCCTCTGTATCATCTTTGTGCAGAGGCAGAGTTATGATGTGTACTCATTAAAGGACAGAATTGAGCCATATGACCACCAGAAAGATACCGCAAGGAGTAACATTGAGCATTCTCATGGTTTATTTATTCCTTCTGGGAGATGCTAATATTATTCCGTGTCCCCTTCTTCTAACTTGATATAATTAGAGGAATAAAAAATTGTGTTTATCCACAGCACATGGAGAAAGATGGGACAGCGGGCGGTGTGGAGTTTGCAGGAGGTAATTTACAAGCAGCCCAGAATGTTCATTATGCTCCATCTACATTTTGCAAGCTTGAAAAACAGCTAATTTGGTGCTCTGTATTTGATATTCAAGACAAGGAGAGAGTTGAAAAGAGTCATATAGAGGAGAAGTAAACTCGCTGGTGAGTTAAGAGAAAGGGGCAGCAGTTCTCAGTTGATCTTGCAGACAAGAACTGGCAGGCGGGGTGGGAAGATCTAGGGCAGCTGCAGAGGGCGACATACCTACAAAGACTTGTAACTCCTAAGAGCAACTTGAACACATGGCTAGAGTACTGGGGTGGTGATGGTGGTGGTGAGGAAGGAACACTCTTTCCATAATTCATCTGCTTCTGGCTTTTCAAGGGCAAAACCCAGGATGGGTTGGTAAGTTAACATATAGCTTCTTGTCTGTCTGCTGATTTCTGGAATCTTCATATTTCCCGCATGACTATAAACTACTAACATGGCATCAAGTAGCTCACAACATTCTTGAATATGTCACTTGGTTCACCTTCCAGTTCCTGGATACCACAATCGTACCCACATATTAGCATACTTGATCAATGGTTTGAGCTTCTACTCTCTGTCCAGCCTTAAGACTTCCTTCCACACACAATAACTCTGAGAACTGGTTTTCTTTCTGCTGATTAAATACATGATGCCTGTGATGGCCAGAGGGCCTGTGTACATACAGAAGAATACTCTGCCCCTGGCACCACCTTAGTCTCTAGCTCTCAGATCGATGTTCTTTCTCTATCAAGAACCTTGGGACCTCTTCACATCAGACTGTGATTTTTCTGAGTATTCTTAGGTTCATTATATTTCTTCTTTTTTTTTTTTTGGTTTTTGGGCCACACCCGGGGTTATCCTGGCTATTCGCTCAGAAGTCGCTCCTGGCAGGCACCGGGGACCATATGGGAAACCGGGGGATCGAACCAAGGTCCGTCCTAGGTTAGCGCAGGCACCTTACCTCCAGCGCCACTGCCCGGGCCCAGGTCCATTATATTTCGATGATTCATGTGATCCATAGCTTTCCTTCATGTCCAAAGGGGGACATCTTATTGATGGAATGACTATTGAGGATATGGCACATAGCAGGTACCCATAAATGACCAGTCAAAGAAAGGTATTCACCTTTATGCCTGAGAACCAAAGAGGGATACACCGGCTGACGGTAATAGAATAGCTTTCACATCACCAGGGCTTGGAACCAAGACTTTTCTCTATACAGGACTCAGAGTGTGTCTATATTTTACACTCAATTCTTTTGAATAGTTCTTGGTAGAAGAGAGATAAAAGCTAAGATGGGCTGTGAGGGTATTTTGATGTCTATTAACATCTCACTGTGTCTCCTGTACAAGTTACTTCTGGAGCCCAATTTAATCAATTACCTCATTTCCTCCCTTTGCAGAATTGTTGCAAGGATTAAAAGAGGTTAGTTACAAATGAACCTGATATATTATTAGAAATAAATACATATAATACAGATTTGCAAATACTACTTTTTGTTTGCTTTTGGTCCATACCCACCGCAGCTGAGGATTACTCCTGACTTAGAAATCACTCCTAGTGGTGGTTGGGGGACCGTATGAAATATCAGGGATAAAATGTGGGAGCAAGGTAAGTGTCTTATCTGTTGTACTCTCTCTGATGCTTAAATTTATCATTTTTCTAGACCACTAACCCTTCCGATGTAATCCAATGGCCAATAATATCAGCAATTTCCCAGGAACTTGCTAGAAATATAAATTCTTGAGCTCTAGCTTTGATCCATCAAATTAGAAATGCCAGAGTGGGTGCCCTGCAGCATGCATTTTAAGATACCATATAGGGTAATGATTTTCATTCATGGGTTGATGTCAGTGCATAGGTGTGAAAAAGTTGAAAACCACTATTCCACACTCACATTTCAACCTGAAGATCATATTCAGTTATCTGATATAGAGGTACCCTGACTAGTCAAATAATCTTGGAAAAGATTAAAAAAATCTTACTGGAACTGAACTGCGTGATTTGAACCCTATCTTGTGTAGGTTGGAGAGGTATAGGAATCTACTAGTATGAAATTTGTGATGGTCCAGTGCTAATATAAAAGGCTTCCAGAGATTATATTATTCAATCCTCATTATAACCCAACAAGGTATATATCATTACCCTATTTTATGAAGAAAAAACTCAAGTTTCCAAGAAGTATCAATAAATAATAAAAGAGTGGTGCGTGTTTGTCTGGGTGGGGTTATGTTTCCATTCCTTTCCCATTGTGTTCTCATGTATTCTATACACACTTTATTCCCAACAGAAGAGCAGACTCAATTTCCTTCTGGATCCTCACTCTTCCAACCACAACTCCCTCCATCATCAAAGGTAGCCCAAAGACAAATTGATTTGCTCAAGTCTCATTCACTTAAGTAGGGGATCACTTCAGAGAGTGGGCTGAGAAGAGAATGTCATTTGGATGCATGGTGTTCTTTCTACCTGTCTTCTGGGCACTAAGGAGGGTAAAGAAAAGGTGTAATTTTTTTCAGAGAAAGGAGATTTGACTCGTTACAATGAATTGTGGAGCTGAAAAATCATTTCCTAGAAGGATTGAAAATGTTAATGCCATCATCTTGTGCGAGTAGATAGAAAGGAGGCAGATAATGCCTCTGACAATGCCCGGATACCTCATTGAAGCAAAAGGTCTGCATATTTAATCTTGATTGAATTACCATTATCAAAAGAGAAGGAGGTTTGGGCATGAGAGGAAAAGAATCTCGCATTCTGTACATTTCCTTGTCCTGCCAATTCCCTACAGGTTCATTCTGGAAAGCTCTCTTCTTCAAGGTCCTGCAAGGAACCACTCCAAGATAAGAAGCTTTTGAGACAAGATAAGGTCTATGCATGGAGATGCATCAGTGATCGAGATGTTAGAAGTGTAGTGGGACATTAGATGCCTGGTTGCATCCTAAGCATCTTTTTAGCCCATATTGCATGGGAGGAACCTTCATCAGAAAGCGAAAATTATTTATTTGGATTCCTTCAGAAGAAGGAGGAATCTTGTGTGACAAGGACTGATGGCAGATAGTTGATTTGTAAGGTGATCCAAGTAAACAATGTAGGATTGAAAGTGTAGAGGAAAGAAGGAATTCAATCAGAGGCAGGGCATTCAGGAAATAATTTTTATATGTGACTGGAGTTGAATCTTGACATGGAACTCTGAAAGATAAGCACTCTAGGCTATAAAAAGAAAGGGGAAAGGGATCTTACTTGGGGTATTTCTACACTCATTTCCATTAGTCATTAATTCAAGGCTGATCTGTGTCATTTAATTTCCTGCCACTTCTGGTCAAACCCGAAACAGAGGATTCCAACTGGCCATTAAAGAGAAGAGAAGGGAAGTGTCCCTGCCTGAAAGAGAAGGGACAGTGACAATTTCTATACCTATATCAGACTGTAAAGCCAAAGCCAGGGCCATTCTCAAAGATAGCTAGGGACTATGGAGGTCAAAGGATGCACATGTCATATCAGCTGTCTTTTCAGAAATCAGCTAGAAACTGTTGTGAGAAAAACACAAATCCAGGAAAAGCCTCTGGATTTGCTTGTACCTGAATTATTCTTTAGACATGAGAAAGAGCCCTGAAGAGCTTATCCCCATCTGCCTTCTACTGTGAGGTCAATGCCCTCTCTCCTGCGAGTAGGAATATGTCTTAAAGCAGAGGGACTCCTTGGTGGGGGTACATGGTATCCTGGCAGGTAGAAGCCCAGCATGAGTGCTGGTAGAGGCTGACCTGCAGGCAAGTTGTGTGACCTGGGACACGGCTTCTCCCACTCTGGCCTTTCACTACTTGACTGTGAACTCCAAGATGAGACCATGCTATTTAAGTCTCAGTTTGCAAACCAGCTTCTGGTTTAATGGTCATGACCTTTTGCTTTATGAGAAACGGAGGGTCATAGAGGTGATGTGACCTTATTGTAGGTTATGCACAGGATAAAGGGCAGAACAGAGACTAGAATATGGGCCAGCTTGACTCCAGGTTCAGCAATTCAATACCTATGTAAGCTGATTTAGATTTAAGGGTAAATAATATGTTTATATCTCAACTTTGCTCCCTAGAACCTCTCTTTAGCCTACTGCACACGAGATCCCTCATCCAGGAGCCATTCATCTCTTTGGATAGGTAGGGAGGTTCTTATACTGAGTTGTGCATGATATCAGCTAGTGGTCTATGTAAGGCAAAGGGACTGAGCACCACCATTAGCATTTCTGATTCAACAGAAAAAGGAACATGGAGTTCAAGAATGCTCCTCTTTGTTAGGGTCATAATGGGCTGGCTGAATCTTGCTAAGAAGTAGATACCTCTGGGCAGATAGTCTCTTTATCCAGGTTCTAGTAACCTTTGCCTGGGCTATTTAGCTCAGGGACCACAGTGTTCCTGGCAATCCCACCCCCATATCATCTTTAATCTCTTGATTAAATTCTAAAATTATTCTGAGGGTCCTAATTATTTACTCTGAGGACTGTGATTGACCCCAGAAGGGTAACCTTAATTGGTCAAATTTGAAACCCTAGAATCATGTCTTCTCCTTAGTGTGATTTCCTCCTGTAGAACATTCGCCAGGGGTGCTTAGGTATGCTTGAAGTGTTCTTATTCTTGTGGATGTCTGCCCCAGAGCTACTTGAAAGCAAAGAACTCTTTGTTTTGTCTGTCTCATTCATTTCTTTTCCTTTTACTTCCTTTCCATTTCCACTCCCTGGAAACACCACCGTCTATTACTGAATTCTAAATAAAATCACTGTGGAAGAAAGGGTCCTCCTTCATTGTTTCATTTGCAGGCGATTCTCTCCCTCCCCCTCTTTCCCTTTCATCTTTTCTGTTCTCCCTGGCCCAGGCCTTTGTCCTCTCCTTCAGCCTTTTCATGATCTGGATTCCTTAAGATGCTAATCACACCCAGTTGCTTCTTATGCTGAGAATATTTTTATTTATCAAGCCACCACAGCCTTCACTGTGGGGAGGGACATATACAAGGGCAGTCCTGAGGCTATTTCTCTTTGCTGCAGATTCAATTGCAGTAATTTAAATATTTTTCTTGATCTCCTTTAGTTGTCTAGAGTTTTGTGCAGATATCCCTGACCACCCATTTGGTATTCTTGAGTTAGGAAGGAGATGCAGGTTGAAACCCCAAAAGGTAGTGTCATAGATGCTTAAACATTTTCTGCTTCATTTGTATATACAACAATAGTTTAAACAAGAGGAGAAGAACTCAGTTCAGTGGTGGTGGGAGTGAGAGAACCCATAAAATTCTCAAGGCTGTCAATATGGGGATGCTCCTGCAGGCTAATTCTCTAAGAAACTCTGGAAAAGGCAAGAACTCGAACATCGATTTGGTGTCAGGGTAAGAAAAGCTGGGTTGTTTCATGGTTTGTGGGAAAGGTGGGGTTGGGGGTAAACGAACAGAGTCTTGTGGGTGGACCAAGCACTAGCCTAGCTCTAGAGGATGACCCCTAAGACATGAGGACAGAACAAAAAACACTTTCAGGTGACACATTGGCCAGACCAATGATTGAGGTTCAAATGGCTGCCACTAGGTGCCCATAGTCTCATCCTCCTGGCCCCAATGCTCAGGCAACCAACCAGTAGTCCTAGTAGAGACCATATGGATGTGGGTGGGTTACAGAAAACTTTGCTAACTCTTTGGCTATTAGCTCTAATTCCTGTCCTCTCCTCAAAAATTCTCTCTTTTCATAAGACTAGGATTAGTCTAGTCATCCACTGCCCTCCCCTTTCTTTTCTTTGCCTACATTTCCAGTATTTTCTTCCAGATAGAAGGTAATTGTTCCAATCGTCATCTCCATCTGTCCTGCTGAGTGTTTTGTGTTATCTGGAAGTCAGCAGGAAAAGTTCCACACCCTGCCTCATTTGGGCCCTTACCGACACTCAGTGGTTCTATTCCAACATTCAACTCCTGTTATTGGGTGCCAGCTTTATTCTAAATTTTGGGGGAAGGAAGTGCAGGGAGACCACAATCTTGCTTTCTCAGAGCAAGACCTATGGGGTGAGGATAATGTGATGCCCATGAAAAGTCATTCTCAGTTCACACTGATAACACAGGCATAGGAGAAGACAAGCTTTGTATTCCAAGAGTGTATCTTGGTGCTTGGGTCCAATTTGCAGGATTTAAAGAATTCCTTGGAGTAGTTATGGCCATGCCAAGAGTTGAAGAATTAATAGCATCGTAGTACCTTGGAGATCAAAGAGAGGCAGGAAGAGCATATTGTTTGAAATAACAGAATGTGTAAAGATCCTCTGGCCAAGATGAGCACAGGGAACTCCAAAAACCAGAGGAAGGTTAGTGTGGCTGTATGGAGAAAAATGAAGAGAGAGGACAATATGGATTGAGACAAAAGGTAATTCAGGATCTTTGGATAAAGTATGCATAAAAGTAAAGGGCAGCTGATTGAAGGTGTTTTGGCAGGAAAATTATGTGATTTAATTCAGGTTCTGAGAAAGTCTACTGGCTTCTAGAAACCAGGTAAGTAGAAGATGGTGGTGGTGCATGAGTGGAACCATAGATTAAAAAAGATCAAAGCAGCAAGGAAGGAGGCCTAGTAAGAGCTGTTGAGAGTCCTGGCAAAAGGAGCTGGGTGAAATGTAGAAGGTCCAAAGACGGAGAGCTATGCTTTTCTCCATTGGTACTTGGGCTTTGGTTTGATCTCATAGCGAATCATGCACACCCTGATCTATCAAAGGGGTGAAACCTGTTGTGTTCATTAAGCTCCAGTTCTGTGCTTTTTGTTAATATGCACCACATTCCTGGAAGACAGTACTGTACCCATTTTAGACAGGAGAGTTAGACTTGGCATGAGCAGTCAATGCTTCCCAGACTGATTTTACTGACTCTCCCTAAAATTCTATTCTGAGAGGAAGGAGTGGAAAGTGATCAGATATTTTAGGCTATTCAAGTCTGAGAGTCGCCTTCTATATCCTGAAGAACCTGTTCTCCTAGGAACAAAGACTGGACACACATGCCCAACTCAGGGTTTGGGCTAAAAGGAGTCCCTCATGCCACTGATCTGAATTACATTTCCTGATTTTACATCTCTTCCTAGCACTCTACTTGCCAGAAATCTTGCTCACTGCATATCACCTCCAAGAGGCTAAATGCATTTTTCTGATTAATGCTGCCATTCGATTTTCATTTTTTTTTTGGTTTTCGGGTGACACCCAGCAGTGCTCAGGGGTTACTCCTGGCTCCATGCTCAGAAATTGCTCCTGGCAGACACGGGGGACCATATGGGGCACCGGGATTCGAACCGATGACCTTTTGCATGAAAGGCAAACACCTTACCTCCATGCTATCTCCTGGGCCCCTTGATTTTCATTCTTAAATCAGCACAGAAAACAATGAAGCTAAAACTTCTTCCCTTTCTTCCTTTCCAAGATGCCTCAATCGTAGGCTTTTTTCCTTCCAGTATTTTTGCTAGGCAATTTTTAGACATTTCAACAAAACAAATCACTGAACTGTGTTAGAAATGATTTTTCAACTTTCTGTTTCTTTCTCTCTTTTTTTCCCCTTCCCCTGTATATACTGTGTTACCCAAGAGTTAAAACTGAATGAAAGAGATGTCACAGCTCCAGCTTGTCTACCTACGTCTTGATAAGTGAAGGTCCTAATCAGCATGTGTGCTTGGCATTGTATAAGAGGAAACCATGTCATCTATATATTGTATCACCTTTAAGGCTGCACTTTCTAGTATCTTGGAATGTACAATATCAGATGTAAGGTCATTTTATTTATTTATTTTCCCCAGAACTCAGTGCTGCAGATCAGTTCCACATAAGAAGGGTTCCCACCTCTCCAGCCTCATCATTTCTGGTTAGAACCACTAGAGCAATCCCATGACCTGTGAAATTGAATTTTTCCATCAGTAACCTCAGTGAGTTTTCCAAAATGGACAACTTCTAATGTACCCTTCTCTGCCCTTCCACCCCAATCTAGGTTTATTTCAAGTTTTCTCCTCTGTCCTCAGTGCGGGTGAAGAATCCATGAATTCTGGTTTGGAGAAGGTGAGATGCTGTAGCAATGTGTTTACCTGTGACTCTCTTAACTCTTTGTTAAGAGAGATAGTGCCTAATACACACCCAGGGGTTATGGATTTTATCAATCATATTAAGCATTATCAATATGAAAAATGAAAAATGTAAAACTTGCAGAAATCATATTTCCCAGGGTCTCACATTGGGAGACAAGTCCAGACAGTGTGAATCTAGAGGATTGTAACCAGTTTGCAGCTTTACCTTCATCAAAATGACACCCAGCTATCTGCAGAAATGGCAAAGTCCATTGCAAAGCACTGCTTCATGCCCTTTATAAATATGACTTCCTCTTTCAGGATTCATGCAACAAATACCTGGGCTAAGCAAGGCTTTAGTACTAGGCACTTGCCATGGTAGTCCTATTAAATACAGTAAAATCTGGGGGAAATGGAGCTTGAGAGATTGTACAGAGGTTAAGGCTTTGCATCCAGTTTAATACTTCGAACTGTATATGATGCTTCCTGCCCACTCCCCCCCCCTCAGTGGCAAGAGCCACTACTAAGAAGAGAACCAAGAATAGGTCCTAAGATTTTTAGAATGTTACATATACACAATGGAATATTATGCAGCTGTCAGAAGAGATGAAGTCATGAAATTTTCCTACACATGGATGTACATGGAATCTATCATGCTGAGTGAAATAATTCAGATAGAGAGAGAAAAAAATGCAGAATGGTATCACTCATCTATGGGTTTTAAGAAAAATGAAAGACATTTTTGCTATAATAATTTTCAGATACAAGAGAAAAGAGCTGGAAGTTCCAGCTCACCTCATGAAGCTCACCACAAGAGTGATGAGTTTAGTTAGAGAAATAACTACATTTTGAACTGTCCTAATAATGAGAATGTATGAGGGAAATGGAGAGCCTGTCTAGAGTACAGGCAGGGGGGCGGAGGAGGAGGGAGATATTTGGGACAATGGTGATGGGAACGTTACACTGGTGATGGGTGGTGTTCTTTACATGACTGAAACCCAAACACAATTATGTATGTAATCAAGGTGTTTAAATAAAATATATATAAAAAAAGATTTTCAGAATGTGCCCCTCCACATCCAAATATGGGGACGCTGTCACTTCCTAAAGACTGATTCTTGGCTAACCCCAATGAGCATTGTATTGACCACTACCCCAAATGCTCAGGCTCAGGCTGAAATTTCTGGCTTCTTCTGCATATCAGTCATTGCCTGTACCTTGCCTTTTAGGGATTGGGAATACGGTAGCATTAATTATCCTGCTGCTTTGCTGTTTTCAAATCCACCTTAACTTCCCTCACTGACTGGACTTACACTTCATGTCTCCTTGATGTCTAGGGATTTTAGGGATTATGGGAGCACAGAGGTTGAGCTGGACTTTCTCCCTTGTCTGAGGAATTTGTTAATACTTCAGAGACTTCCTGGGTTCACCTAGTCTTGACCCTCATCTCTCTGGTTGAGAACAGGCTTTAATTTAGTTCAGGTTTGAGAGAGATAGAGACATGAATAACATCCCCAGATTATATGGACTCAATTATTTGAACACATTATGTGGACACAGGCAAGAAATAGGCATTCCAGGTGAATAACAGTTTATAGCTTCATTTCCCCCTCTGCACCCCAAACCTAGAGCCCTCCCAACAGGACACCTACAGGATATGATGTTTCCATATCGATTCTTATTGCGATTTTCGTCCTCTTTGGCTGTGTCCCACGAAGCTGTCTGTCCCTCTGGCAAAGCCTAGGAAAGAAAAGACAAGGTTATTAGGATGATCTGAAGTGAAACTTATCCAAGTATATACAAACCAATGGGGGCCATGAACATCATTGTGATAGGCCAAATGTAAAGAGGCTGTCTTTTCTTGGCAGGGGCTTATAAAAAAGAGACTCAGCTTCTCCCTGCATTTCATTCCTTGCTCATTGATTCCAATATTATCATAATCAACTCTGGTCCCACAGAAGAGTCATTCATTCACCTTTTAATGCTTCAAAAACTGGAAAGATATTTAATGCATCCCTAATCTGAGGTCTCTGTTGTTTTGATTATAGAAATAGACAAAGTACCTCTTGAGCTTCCAGTCACCTGGAGGATAAAAGTAAAGAGGCAAATATACATTA
This sequence comes from Crocidura indochinensis, assembly GCA_004027635.1. Lineage (NCBI taxonomy): Eukaryota > Metazoa > Chordata > Mammalia > Eulipotyphla > Soricidae > Crocidura > Crocidura indochinensis. Next base: position 29,897 of record PVKC010000427.1, on the reverse strand, counting down.
TTTTATTTTGTTTTGGTTTGGGAAACTCATCAAAATCTCTCAGGGCTTGCTCCTAGTTCTTGCTTAGGGAACACTTCTGTTAGGGCTCAGGGGAACATTTGGGGTGTCATGGATTGATTTTGAACTAACAGGATGCAAGGCAAATAGTCTACCTACTGTACTATCTTTCCAGACCCCCATATATATATAAATTTAAATATAAATATATTTAAATATATTTATATTTAAATAGAAAATTCTACAAAGAACATAAAGCAAGGTAAAAGTGTGGTGATGGGGAATAGAAATGTTTCAGGTGACGGGGAAGGTTTCAAAAAGAAGGTGACATTTAAGTCTTCTTAATAATGTGAAAGAAACGGTCATGCCTAGAAGGTTAGAAAGTGCTTTCCAGGCAGAAGGAATAGAAAATGAGATATTAACTAAATTGGGGGTGAAAGAGTGATGGTGGGAACATCTAGAAAATCTTTAAGAATGTGATGATAGTTCAAAGAAACACATTGGATCTTACAGTAAGTGTGGTGGGAAACCACAGAGGAGCAAATGAACAGGGGATCTAACTCTAGCTGACACATGTTTGCAAAGTCTATTTGTGCTCATGTATTGGCAGAGCTCTAGGAGGCTCAAGAAAAAGGCAAAGTGATCAGGTGAGAGGTGGCTGCACTATCCAGGTAAAAGGGCCAAGTACCTGGCACGCCTGTATCAGGATAGTGGCCTTGAATATAGTGAAAAGTGATTGCATTCAGACTGTTCAGCTGCTTAGTATTGATTTTGATTTCCCCAGAAGCAGACCCAGAAACGGATCCAAGCCCAAGCCGATCATTTGGAAATCATCTTAAAGAACGTGTGGTTAAGTAGAAGTGATGAGACAACAAAGGGAAAAAATTCAACAAAGCACAATCTAGAGCAGTTCCCTCTGTGGCTGAGGATAGAGTCCAGGGCTCATCTTAGGCCTTAATTGTTACATTAACAGGAAAAGGAAGCTGGGATGTTCATTTAATAGTATCCAACTATTTCTTCGGTTCAGAACAAACTTTTTTTTCTTTTGAAGCCACAGCTGATGGTGTTCAGGACTTCTTCCTGGCTCTTGTATTCAGGAATAATTCCAGAAAGTGGTAGGATGATCATATGGGATGCCAGGGATCAAATCTGGATCTTCCATGTGCAAAGCAAGAACACTACCCACTGTTCACTTTCTCTGGCCCAGAGTTGAGGATAAGCTCTTATAAAATTTTGTGATACAGATACAAGTTATGGAGGCAAGACAAGGATGTTATTGCTTGATCCAAGGGAAAATCTAGGGACAAAATCCACAGTACTTCCAGGTGGTAGTAGGCACAGAGGGGTGTAAGCAGTGTAGCAGCACCCCTGGAAGAGATGTGGACTACAAAGAAAAGAGGAGATGGTGGAATTGCAGAACTGAGCAAAAGGAGAATGGCAGAACTGAACAAAAGAATCCTGCCTTTTATTGAGATGGAGAAGAAACACATTTGGGGAGGCAGGAATTAAGCGTCTCCTGGGTGCATAAGTGTTCAGGGCAGCACTGAACCTTCTTGGAGTATGTGTGCTTTTTAATGTGTCCCAAACAGTAGTAACTGCTACTGCCGTGCTTAAGGTGACTTGGGAATCCAAACTGGGATGAATGAATGGGAATTGGAGAATAGGGTCCAGAGTCATCTGAGGAAGGAAAAGATGAGGCATCCGTTTAAAAGGAGACAGGCAAGTGAACAACCATGGGGGTGTGTGTGTGTGACAGAACAGTTATGAGCCACATGTTATGGAAATGCAGGGAGAGTAGAGACAACTCAGAGAGATGGAAGTGGGGCACTTCTCAGAAATGGAAGGAGGACAGGAACAGGGCAGAACAGATTTTAAAAAGCTGTAAGAGCAGGAAGGCAGATCCTATTTTAATGACTAGCCCCACCTTTGTCTGGCTAGAAGAGCCTAGAAACCCATTTCACAGCCCTTGCTTGACTTCTGAGACTGAATTTGCAACACTTTTAGCCCACAGAAAAATCCTGCTCAGCTGTGTAGAGGAGAGAAGCTTCCATTTCTAAGACAGCAGCCCTGCCGTGTCATCAATTCCTAGCAGTCTGGCCTCAGCAAGGAGGAGTATATAATTTGATTGGAGGGAAGAGCAGTCACTCAGTGATTTACAGGCAGGCAGCAACACTGGATGGGAAGCTCAGCCAGGGCTGAGATTTTTTTCTTGAGTCCATTCTCCCATGTGCTAGGCCAACCTGGGTGTGTCTTCTTCTAAGCAGGCACTGACAAACTTTCCTGTAACAGGCTAGGAAAGGGCGTTTGAGATTTGTAGATGAGTCAGTTAATAGTATAACTATTAACAATGAACTTCACTGACTTCATCAGAGCAAAAGGCAAATAAAGGAAATGGCTAATGTTCCACTTAGATTATAAGGAGAAGTGATGACTAGACTTAGAATAATGTAGTTTGTGACTTTTATTCTGAATCATGGTTATTATTATTCTATGTGGGGGTTAGCAGGAAGGAACTGAAGTTCCTTCTGAAACCTGGCCATTGTTGCAGGTGAATAAAGATAGGTTAAGGGCTCTTGGTTTAACTTCCTGGGCAAAACCATGTTCTCCAACATATTCTCCCCAGGATTTTACATTGAGGTCATAGAGTACCTTCCTAGCTATCAATTGATCAGGCACTTGGTCTTTGTATGCCCAGGAAAACCTTAGCCGGCATCCTGAAATAGAAGGAATACAAAGCTAGTTAGTTATGAGCACCAAATCTTTTCCTAAATAAAGATGCCATGGAGACAAAAGTGCTCATTGTACCAATAGAGGACTGGCTTGTTCCTCCTTTCCTCTTCTCTTCTTAGTCCTGATTATAAAATGACTGTGCACCCCTCTGTCTACCTGTGCAGACCACCTCTAGAAGTCAAATGATTCTTGATATTGCATGATTATAGCCCCTGGTCTCCATTCTCCACTTAGAAGCTCTAGTTCTTTTAGGTGACTTGCCAAGGAAACCTATTGCTATAGGTTTCGGACATACTGATGTCAGCATCTTGTTGCACTTCTGAAAGTTTAAACTAAGGAGTGGATTTGCTACCTAAAATTCTTTGTGGCCAAACCCCAGTGTTTATTCAAACATAAGCCACTTCAAGTGAGCTGAGATAAGAGAAAGGCATACTAGATAGTTCATATTTTTCTGGGGGAAAGAAAGCAAAATTGGTTGAACACCTGTGTGCCAAGGTTTAGTAAGGTTTCAGTAGAGCTGCACAGTGGAATCATTTTGGGAAACTTAAAGACTGGCAAAGTCACCTTCCCACCCCAGACCAATCTAGTAAGATTTTCTGGAGATGAGCCACAGTTTCAGCAGTGCTCCCCAGGCTATTTGAATGTGCAGCCATGATTCTTGCAAATAGTGCATTTACCTGGAGAAACACTTTCCCACGAGTCTCCTCACGGGTTTCTCTTGCTTTGGTTTTGTCCCCTCCACTCCATTCTCCACTGTAATCAGAGAGATCTTTCTAAAATGTGAATAGGACCCAGTTACTCCCCATGCCATTGCCTTCAGGATAAGTTTCAATTTCTTTAGTTCAAGGTCCTCAGGGGCTTTATCCCACTCCCTCCAATCTTGAGTCTTGTCCTCAATTCAATAGTCCAAGGATAAAAAAAAAAACTCAGTGCAATGCTATGGACAATTTCAGGTTTTTCAAATATTTGAGAAAGATATGAGGCATTCTGTTCTTTCTTCTTCACATTTTTTAATCTTAATTTTTTTTAAGTTGTCTATGGAAAACTCTTATGTATCCTTTAAAACCCCACTCAAGCATCTTGTCTTTTGGTGAAAATCTTTCCATAAATTCACCACCAAACCCACAGTACCCCCAACTATTATTCTATTATTAATAGACTTCTTACAACTGATAAAATGAGTATTTTGTCTCCCAACTTAGTAATGAGCTGTATTTTTTTGAAAGTGTAGCAGAAATGGCTTTATATTTCATATATGCTTGAAAGTTTGAATGATTGAGTGGATGGATGGATATATGGTTAGATGAAAAAAATAGTGAGTATAGAAACCTCTGTGTCAATAGAAGACAATGATCTTGGAACCTCAGAGGTGTAAGTGACCTTGAAATCACCTCATTATGTTCCTGTCTATGTTGGATCCTTAAATGACCCATTTTGTTTATTTTCTCAGTATGCAGGCCTATCGAGTATCTTAGGACACACACTGCCTCCAGATAGCCTTTGAAAAATCCTAGACTAAAATTCAGTTGTGATTTCTCTCCAGAAAACCAAGAGGTCTAACTTAAGCAAGGCCCTGGGATCCCTCCTGCCTCCCTGGAGGGGGATGCTGATGGAGACTGTGTATGTGGAATGCTGTGCTGATGTTGACAGAGACAGCAAAGACTAGGCCTAATAGAGGCACCCAGAAGTGAGTGGTAATGACCCCCTAATTGACAGCCTTTGATCACACATCCATTTCCCTTTTTAGGGAGCTGCAATCTAATAGGGGATAATCTTTTGAAGAAAAAAAGCACAAGGGGGTAAAAGTATGAAAGGGAGATTCATCTCTATCTTCAAAGTGAGCCAGCCGAGGGGCATTATTTTTACATTAGTGGCTAGTTACAGTAGATTGACCAGGGAATGGTGGCAGTCATTAGGAGCTAATCACATTCTTTTGAAACCAAAATTGCCATCTCATTATATTCATCTATTAACAATCTCCACTTTCTTTTTCTCATTCTCTCATCCTTTGAACACTGAGCTCTATCTTTACACTCTTCTCATAGTGTAGAAACATTTCCTACTTTCAATAGCGTTGTTTAGCTAAAACTGCCCCGTTTTGTTTTGTCCTAAAATAGGACCTAAAATAGGATGTTCCTATTTCTCCAGGACTGAGCTGTGGCATGCACAGAGACTGCACAAGTCAGATCTGGATCTTGGAAGATAATCTTTCCTTATTTGAGAATGCAGCATGGTTAGGTCCAGAAACAGATAGGATATTGCTGAAAACAGATTGAATAAGTCTTTCTGTCTTCCTCTCTCCCACTTGCTCTCCCACCTAAGGATCTGGTCTTTGAAATTAAACCATGGGCACAGCACACTGAACTCATACATGGCTTTGCTGATCATGTATTGAGAAGTGCAGAGACCCAAAGAAACATACCTTTTGGGTTCATAAATAGAAAGGCAAGAGGTAGTGCATCAAGAGATAGTTGCTAGGGATCAAGGACTACTTTAGGAGAACTGGATGGGGTTCTTAAAGACGGTGATATTTAAGAAGAATAAGAGGAATTCCTGAGTTCTGGGAGTTGCCTGGGCACTAAAATCCTTTTGTAGAGTCACCATGAGTCTACAGAATGCCAAGAATGCTGAGATCCAAACTAAGTGAGACAAAACAAGACCATTCTACCAATATATCACAACAGAGACAGAAACAGAAGCATCATCTAAGCCAAAGTAAATGGACAAACACTCTGCTCTCCATTCAGGTCCATATGAGCCAGGACTGCATCTTTGCCAGTTAGGACTTCAGCCTCTATCCTCAGCTCCCCACTTAGAGATCCAATGTCTCATTTCCTAAGAGAATATAACCCATAGTATATAATACTATGAGAACATAGTACACTTCCTGGGAGTCTCTTACAGCACTCTCCATGTTGTTCCACAGTTATGTGCCTAAGGTCTCCACTGAACTCCTAATCTGGAAATCAATTGAGCGGGAGCCAGCCCTGGCAAGAGCTGGCAGAACAGCTGCAGAGAGGCTCTCCTAATGGAGACAATGGGATGACAAAGGCCACATTAGTTCTTAAGGACTAAGGGAGGGTGGATGCACTGTAGAGGACTTGTTAGCCCCCACCAAGAACAGGAACTATCTGAGCCTCTGAAGTGCACTGAACAGAGGGACAGAGCATGTTGAATCTCATGACTAATGGTTATGAGTCCCTGTCTTGTGAACTCTACCTCATTCTGCAAACAGAGGTTTAGGGTTGGGGGGGATGTCTCCCAAACAGTGTTCAGGAAGCCTGGAGAGTCCCTCCTGTAAGTTTTCAGCCAACCCGGCTGGTTCAGTGAAAAAAATCTGAGGATATGACCTGCTCAGGCCCTGCAGTGCTGGAGATTATCCAGCTCATCAGGCAGTGCTGGGGGGACTTTCAGGATCGTGTCCAACAATGCTAGGGGGACTACATGGTACAAGAGTTGACAAGTATTGAATAAATGCAGGAAAAGTGCTTTAAGCCCTGTATGATCTCTCCAGCCCCAGCATTAGAGATTTTAGGCTAAATAGATGATCTGTGTTTTCGACAGACTAACTCTCTCTATGGTAGTCACCTCCCAACCTCTCTACCCTCTCTCCTAGACAGAGCCGAGGCACCCTAGAAACTGTAGGGGTGCTCAGATGACATAACCACAAGCACAGGAATTTAACCTGCCTCACTTTCTCCACTTATATACTTAAATTCCCTGCTCGAACTAAGAATTGTCCCTGAGTCCTGCTTGGCTGATTGGTTCTTTCTTCCTACTTGTGGCGTGGGACATGAAAACCCCTTCCTAAAGCCTGATAGCTTTCCTGTGATCCTGTTCCGTGTGCTTATGTCTTTCAGATCTCCAAAAGAAGAAGTAGAACCTAGAACTCCTGCTAGTGATTCACTGTGTTTGCCAGTAACTACCCAGGTATGCAGATTCAGCAAAACTGTCTGTCTCCTCACTGTCCTTTAACAGATTTTTAGATATCCTGTGATTGGTGGTACCATCAGACACAGAAAATTGACAAAGTAGTTCCCCGTATATACTTCAGAGCACACCCCTGGGTCACTGTCCTCCATCTTCAGCAATGCCTGCCAGGAATCCCTACCCCCACCCCACCAATATGCTCTGAAGACTCAGGGTCTTCTTTAGGAAGGCATTAATTTCACCCGGGCCTTTTATTTATTTATCTTTTCAGTAAATACCTTTTGCCCTCCAACCACACTTGTCAGAGAAAAGACATGGCTTGGTAAAAGGCAGTTGGACTTACCTTTCTCTCAGTCCAACAAAATTAACAAAGCATCCTTTAGAAGGTTAATCAAAAACTACATGTAAGGATTCGACCAATGAGTAAGATGTATGCTTTGCACACAGCCGACCCAGGTTTGATCCCTGACATCTCATATGATCCCTGAGCCCACCAGGAGTGATTCCTGAGAGCAGAGCCAAGAGTAAACACTAAGACTGCCAGGTGTGATTCCCCACTCCCCCCACCCCGAAAAAAAAACTGAAAGGGCTGAGGCCAAATTAATAGTACAATGTGTAGGGCAATTTTTATTTCCTCGAGGAAGACTGTTCATCTCTTCCCATTTTTTGATGGAGTTGGATGCTTTTTTCATATTTATCTATGACACCTTATATATCTTTGGATTGACCCCTTAGAGATGGTTGGTGGTTAAATAATTTCTCCCAATTCATGGGGTTTCTTTGCATTTGGGCCTTTGCTTTCTTTGAGATGCAGAAACTTCTTAATTTAAAGTAGTATCATTTGCTTATCTTCGCTTCCACTTGCTTGGCCAGAGTGTTTCATCTTTGAAGATGCCTTTAGCTTCAATGTCTTAAAGAGTTGTCCCTCCATTTTCTTCTATGTACCTTATGGATTCATGTCTGATACATCGGTCTTTAATCTATTTTGCTTTGACTTTTGTGCATAAATATTAGAAAGTTGTTAGAGGGGCCCGGGAGATAGCATGGAGGTAAGGCGTTTGCCTTTCATGAAAAAGGTCATCAGTTCGAATCCCGGTGCCCCATATAGTCCCCCGTGCCTGCCAGGAGCAATTTCTGAGCATGGAGCCAGGAGTAACTCCTGAGCACTGCCGGGTGTGACCCCCCCCCAAAAAAAAAACCAAAGAAAGTTGTTTGAGTTCTCTTTTTTTCTAGTTTTCCCAGCACCACTTGTTAAAGATAATTTTCTTGCTCCATTTCATATCTTTTGCTCATTTATTGATTATATACCTCAGGGTCTTCAAGACCTTCCACACTATTTCATATTCCTGAGGGTCTCTATTTCAGTACCATGCTGTTTTAACTGTTACTATTTTGTTGTACAGTTTGAAGTTGGAGAAAGTAATGCCTACCATCTTTTTCCCCCAAGTCTAGTTTTAGTTATTCGGGGTGGGGGGTATTGTTCCATCTTAATTTCAGGAGTGTTTGATCTATTTCTTTGATGAACGTTAAAAGTATTCTTATAGGGAACTATACTGAATCTGTACAATATAGTCATTTCAATGGCTATAAATTCCATATTAATTTGCTAATTCTCCAAATCCATTAGCAGGAGATGCATTTCCATTTCCTCATGACCTCATTTTTTTTTTTTTTTTGGTTTTTGGGTCACACCCGGCAGTGCTCAGGGGTTACTCCTGGCTCCATGCTCAGAAATTGCTCCTGGCAGGCACGGGGGACCATATGGGGCACCGGGATTTGAACCTATGACCTTTTGCATGAAAGGCAAACGCCTTACCTCCATGCTATCTCCCGGGCCCCTTGTCCTCTTATTTCTTAAAGGAGTATTTTATGCTTTTCTTTATATATGTCTTTCATTTCCTTAATAAAGTTGATTCCAAGGCACTTGATTTTCTGAGGAATAATTGTGAATGAAATTTTTCAAATGGACTTTTTGTGTATTAATTTTGTAGACTGCAACAATACAAATCTATTTTTGCTAAGAGCTCTTTTGTGGAGTCTTTAGGATTTCTAAGTAGAGCATAAGTTCTGAGTACTGCTGGGTATAGTCCCAAGCAAACAAAAATTCTGTAAAAGGGCTTATTAATTGTTTCTGTTCCTTACCCTGTAATACTCAGAGGCTACTCCCAGCTTCCCAGTTTGGGGATACACCACTAGAATTTGAGAAGCTATGAACTTATTCTTTTTTTGTTTTGGTTTTTGGGTCACACCCGGCAGTGCTCAGGAGTTACTTCTGGTTCTATGCTCAGAAATTGCTCCTGGCAGGCACGGGGGACCATATGGGGCACCGGGATTCGAACCGATGACCTTTTGCATGAAAGGCAAATGATGAACTTATTCTTAACCATTTGACATAATTCACATGTACCTCAATTCAAGGAAGTTCATATGTATTGTTTATATACATTCCTGTGAAGCAGAAGACACGTGCCATCTCTATTCTTGCCTCCAAGAAACAACTGTTTCAAATCAGGAGACAAAATAATTCCAGGATCTTCCTACCAGCCCTGGCATCATGACTAAGGAGAGCTTGCATCCATTCCAGACCCAGGATTGTCCTATCCAACACACTCTGTCTCTACCTTCACTTGAGTTTCTTAGTGGCTGTCTCAGGACCATCCATTCCTCCTACTCAGTGGCCATCATAATTACCTCATTAATTCTGTTTAGGAAATCATAGTATTTCCCCAGTTAATCCCCTTATTCTTTTTCTTCTCACAGGCAGGTAGTAACGCTGTTACTCTTCCAAGGGCTGGTTTGTTTTCTTTGATGTTTGCTTTGATGTTTTCTAATCCCTGCACATGAGGCTCCCTCTGTCATGCTTGCTCTCCCTCAACTCAGCATTTTACTTCTCTCCAACAAAGTGCATCTTACCTGAGACCCTTCTGATTGATCTTGGCAGAGTAGACTGACAGAAAGTCAGAAATAAATAGGAAAACCTTCATTCAGCCTCCAGTCCTCTTACTCCATGTTATAAACCATATTGCCTCAAGGTGTATATGTGTGCATGCATGTGGAATTAGCTGGTATGGCAAGAACACAAGTTTTATTTTGGTGGGACCTCTCCAGCTGTGCTTGGGAACCTAGGAGCATACTCGAAAATGACCTTGCAATGTAGTCTATGGTTATGTAATGTAACTGCTTGGTTTAGGGTGCTGAGAACTGCCAGAACCACATTTTGTGGTGTTTTGGGGTCACATCGCATATAAGCTCAATGGGGGTTCTCTTGCATTTGAATTCTTTTCAGCTCTCAGAAATTTCCTTTAAAACAAGGCCTTTGTGTTCTTTATTTAGATTTATATTACCTTTAGTGCTCCTAAAAACAGGGTACACATGAGGAGTTTTTGACATAATAAAATCATATATGGCCAGACTTAAGGAGTCACTATATGTATTCAAATATCTCACAAAAGGGACTCAGAGAGTCTTGTTCCAGGACCATTGAATATGCTGGGAATATACCAAGGACTTGTCTTGCCTCAGCCAAGGGTTTTTCTGTTATACCTGAAAAATACATCTTTGGTTGGGAGAAAGTTCCCGTATTCAATACAGAAAGTATTTATTTTCCTATGAGGAAAATTAAAAATAATCTAAAAGTTAATGGGCAATCTTTTCTATGAGTTTATTTCTATTTTAAGATACAACAAAACATCATCCAAATTTATACTGATGTGGAAAGGAACAATTTTCTCCTTATTTTAACATGGAGGAGGTAGAGTGTATAAATTAGTTGGAATCACGTCTTCTGACTTGGCCATTTCGAGTCCCTAGACTTGAAGAACTATTGAGATTCTCCTGACACAATTCAGGCATCTACCACCAATCCTCGTACCTCTACTCAAATCATTATCCTTTACATATGGAAGGTCAGGCTATAACTTCATAGAAGGCAACTGTGATCGAATGTTCTGTGACTCTAACAAACAGAGGAGAGGAAAAGCGGTTGAAGAAACAGAAACAGTGGATTACTCTGCTCCCATGACTGAGAAAGGTCATGGTGTTGGACATCCATTTCATGTCACCTATCCCCAGGATACTGCTTGCCTGCTAGAACCTACAGGTATCTGGGAGAAAGATGGCAGTACTGATCTTTCCCTGTAAAAGCCATACATGGCATTTCTACCCTGAGCCAGAAGATGAACAAATGTTTGCTCTTCATTAGGCTGCATCATATTCCTCACAGCTGTTCCTTGTTGCCTTAAATAGTCTTAATGGAGCTGTAATAACTAGATACCTTCTGGTTGCCCTACCAGGCTCATTCCATTCATTACATGACAGACAGTCTAAATTAGACTGGGATTAACAGGCTTTGGCCCTGCTCTCCATTGCAATCCACATCTTTCTGTTGTTTCTTTTTTTTTTTTTTGGTTTTTGGGTCACACCTGGCAGTGCTCAGGGGTTACTCCTGGCTCCATGCTCAGAAATTGCTCCTGGGACCATATGGGGCACCGGGATTCGAACCAATGACCTTGTGCATGAAAGGCAAATGCCTTACCTCCATGCTATCTCCCGGGCCCCTTTCTGTTGTTTCTTATGTTCTCCAGACCTGCTACTCTTGTAACCTTGATGGCTGGGAATTCAAAGTATATAGACAACTCCAGTCTTTAGCCAACACGTTCTAGCATTTGATGTTATGTTTAGGGTTTTGCAATTGGAAAGAGAGGAATGATTGGGGCTAGGTGTAGTCAGATGTGAGATGAGATTTTGCAGACCGAAATCACATGCATCAGATTTCTAACTTTAATATAGCCAGGGTGCATTAGAAGGGAAGACTTGAGGTGACATACATAGAAGGTGACTTGAGTAGACATAAGTCTACTTGGTAATCTTATGTCATTGGTGATAAGTAGGAGGCTATAGTGATACGAGTACAAGTAGAATAGACACTGGGAACTTCCTGGATCTTGATAGATTTTAGCTTCTAAAACTGTAGATTGTTGCCTTAAGTGTGGCTATATAACTGGATGCAGGGGCCACAAGAATTCTTTAAAAAAGATTTTTATAACTAATATTAGTTAATGTTTTATTTGTGTGTGTATATACATACTGATAGACCAAGGATTGTATAAAAAATTTCTTGGATAAAATGGATCACAAGTGAAAAATAATTGAGAAGCCCCATCCTATAGCACATCTCTCAACCTTGAAAGTAACTTCTGATCACCTGGAGATCTTAGAAAACACAGATCTTAATCCCATCCCCAGGGATTCTGATTTAGTTGGTCATCTGAAGGATGACTATGGGCATTCATGCTTTTAAGTCTGCCACAGGGAGTCTGAATGATCATGTCAAAGAAAAATCCAAACAACTAATAGTCTTTAATGTTTAAATATTGTGTCAAGTACAGCTAATTTGCTTTAAAGTTCATGGTACTGGGATCTCAGAGTACCTGCTCAATCATGATAGCTAGGATTTGAATTATTAAATATGAGGTAGGGAGCTCCAGAGGGAGGCTCAATATTATTATCAATAGGAAAGAGACTCAGGTGTCCTTAACAACTGGTTCCTATTTAGACTTCCAAATACCATGTATACAAGTGTCCTTAGGATCATTTTGACCAAACTTTATTGCATAAACATGGAAATTTATGCTCAGGGTGTGGTTACAATTTTCCCAAGGTGCCCTAGATGATAAATGAAAGAGACAAGACCTGAGTCTAGGAATTTTGACTTTCAATTTAGGACAATTCAGACAATATTTCAAGTCATTAATGTTAAAATACTTATTGAGGGATTCAGGTTTTTATGCCAAAGAGAATAAGCTGATTTTATAGCTAGCGCTTTATGAGAAAACATGTGGGAACTTGTCTGGGCTATCAGCCCAGTCTCCTGGATAAGACAGTCTCTTTTTTTCCCTGTTGAATTTCTGCCCTAGACACTTTCCTATCTCCAGTACTCTAACTTTGATCTATGCCAGAGAGTTGCATCTAAAGTGTAAATAGAGCTTTATAAAAGACTATTTCCTTCCATAGACCCTCATGGCCAAGGAAATATAATACAAGTGCCTGACAAATACCTTCCTGATTTTTACCCCATGTATACCCCTACTTATTATTTTAGCCTATTACCCTTCATGCCCCTTCCCACAATCTCTTTTATAGTAGGGAGATTTGGAACATACTCAGTTGTATTCAGGGATCATTCTTGCTAATGCTCAATTGATCATATGTGTGCTGAGGATGGAATAAGGGTAGTCATGTACAACACAAGGATCCTTTACATCTGGATGCCTTCAGACATCTGTCCTTAGGCTAGGTTTAATATATATATATATTTATATATATATATGTGTGTGTGTGTAAACTATATATCTACAGCAAGAGCTCCCATACAGCCTTTTAATCTAATCTATTATATATCTATAACAAAAGCTCCTATAGAGCTCTGGGTATATCAATTATGATGTCTGATACCATAATGAAATGATTACTTTTTATGTCCATCTTTGAGAAATGGACAGAGGCTCTATTACTCTCTATTATTATCTAGGCAGAGGCTCTATTATGTTCCTTCCATTCCTAGAATCTAATGCAATGCATGACCTATAGAATATGCTCAAACATTTTCAGGTTGAAATTCTATGAGATTCAGTTTTGGGTCTTTGTTGCTGTTTATACTTACTTCCTTGGTAACTTCGTCTGATCTTGTAGCTTTTGTACTTGTGTGTCAGTGAATTCCAAAGTTATCTGCACAATCCAAGCATTGTTTCACAATTTCAGGTTCACCTATACAACTAGATGCTTTGCACTTTAGAAGATGTCCAATTGGCACTTTATACTAAATTCAAAATTAACTCCCAGTTGCTCCATTGCCCCTAAACCTGCTCTACATGCAGCTTCCTCATCTCAGTTGGTGGCAATACCATCTGTCCAGCAGTTTAGATAATAAGCTCAGATAATAACTTTGCAGTCACCCTGGGATATTTTTCTATTCCACAACATGCTAATGTGTTAAGGAATCCTGCCACTTCTTACCATGTCCTTTGTTACACCCTAATTTGGTCATCACCATCTCTCATCTTATTTACTACAATGACCTCTTAACTGATTTTGTTTATTCTTGCCTTCCCATGTATATTCTCAACAGAGTAAAATAAGCCATTTGAAGTAATATTATTTGCCATCTCAGATAATCATCGCTTGCCTCTGCAAAACTCTGCCTGGCTTTTAATTTCATTTATTCATTTCAGAGTAAAAGTCAAAGATTTTATTTGCTGTCCCCTTTATTTACATCATGTCACCTTTTATTTCTACAGTATTATCTTCTTGTAATTTTTACTCCTTGCTCAGCCTACTCATGCCACCCTTAGCATTTTTGTCCATGACTGATGTATTATTACCTTAATCTGAAACTTTCTCTGGTATCACCCACTAGATCTTAGCTCCAGCTCCAATATCTTCTTCTAATGAAGAGCTATCCTTCTTTGCAAATTTACAGTGGAAAACTTTCTATTTCCTGGTCTTGAAACGTACCAACTCCCTTCCTTATATATTTATTTTTTGGTTACTCATAGATCAGGGTTACTCTTGGCTATGTGCTCAGAAATCGCTCCTGGCTGGGGGATCAAACCGTGGTTCGTCCTAGGTCAGCCTCGTGCAAGGCAAACACCTTACTGATTCGACACCACTCCAACTCCTCCCTTCTTTATTTTATTATTTCTTTACTCATAGCACTTGGAGTATTTTTATTATCCAAAGTTCATGTTTTCCAGAGACATCTGATCTGTATTTTCTTTTGTCTTGCAACTACATTGTTGTCCATCCAAACAGCATCTAATTTACCAGGCCAAGACAAGAAAATGATAGGAGATTCCTCCTATCTGTGTGCCACCCAGAAACAGCTCACCGGTGAGGGAGCTTCTATCCTGTTAGCTGGGAGAGCCACGTGTGAAGTTCTGAGCCCCCAGGTAAGAAGTCCATCTCTTCTGAGGCTCCTTTACAACCAAAAAATCCAGATTACCTGAAGTGGCCACATGTACTATTCTGGCTAGAAGCCTAGCTAACTGAGACATGTTAGCGTAGTCATAAAACATGTTAGTGTAGACACTTTCAGATGACTTTAGCATGTAACCTTTAAGTTCTGCCAGTCAAGACTCCAGTTAGTATGATCAGAGATAGGCTATCCCTGTTGTTTGCTGACTAAATTATTTTTTTTTTAGCCAGTTGAACTTTTTAAATTTTATTTTATTTAAACCATTGTGATTTACAAAAATCCTTCATAGTTGCGTTTTAGGCATACAATGAAGCAGGGCCAATCCCACCACCCATGTCCACCTCCTTTCACCAATGTTCCCGAAGTGCATCCCATACCATCCTTGTTCCCCAGTCTGCTAGTACAACAGGTCCATTTTAAACTGAGATTGTTACATTTTGGGCCTCTTGGTTTCATTGTTGTTGCCTGGATTGGATATTCAGTTCTGCCCCCTTTTTAACACTACCATGCACCTGAGACCACGAGGCCCTTGGCCCCATCCTTTCATATTTGTCTTTCTCCTGTTCCACTCAGTTTCTTTCCTTCTTCACACTATATGCTGGGTCAAGGGTATTCGAGACCACTCCCATTTAGGTCATTATATAGTTATTCATGTAGTTATTCTAAATACCATAAATAAGTGATATCATTTTGTATTTATTCTTCTTGTTCTGGCTTACTTCATTTGATTTAATATCTTCTAGTTCCATCCATGATGCTGCAAATGGCATAATTGTATCATTCCTCATAGCTATGTAATGTTCCATTATATATATGTACCACATCTTCATGCTCCACTTGTCTGTTGTTGGGCAAATTCTTGACTGAGACTGTCACTGAGAACATTAAAACAGTTGTTTTATTTTGCTTAAATATGGAGTAGTTTGTAATGTAGCAAAAAGTATATTGCACTGTGCTATATATTATATTATTTATGTAACATGTTACACTAAATTACTATAAGATGACCTTTAAATCTATTGCTTATTCACTATTTTATCTGCTAGAGCAAATGCTTTATAAAGTTCCTAGATTCTTTATTTTGTTCACTACAATTTCCAAATATCTAGAATAGTTTTAGGAATAGTAAATACTCTAGAGATATTTATTGAACACATTTGTAAGTGATTGTTCAACTGCATTGAATTTTAGAAGACACAGCATGCTATAGCTGAGGGGTCCCTTTTACATTAATTTGTCAAACTCACTCATTCATACTGTTTTTTAAGAGAAAACAAGAACAGGCAATAGAGCTCAGAGTGTGAAGGCTTAAGAGAAGATTTAGAGTCCCAGAGATGTCATGTTTACAACAAGACACTGTCTAGTAGGATATATGTGACCAAAGAACTACTTGGCCATAGTCTAGGATGGTGGACCAGCAGATTAGAGAAAAATGATCCTTAAGGTATATTTCTAACCTTCAGTTAATCAGGAAGTGTTAACTATAATTTAAGCACTTCAGCTAACTGATTAATATAAGTTGAATGAATAGAGGGCAAAATTCTTCTAATTAGAGATATTTCTGGTTGAAGTTTAAATGATAGGGTTAACACGCACAGTTTTTTCCTTGTTATTATAAGAAAAGTTCATGTCCATGTTAGAAAATTTAGAAAAGTGCACATACAGACTGCCTCCCCCAAAAAAATTAAAACATAAATCCAAATACAACAATATAAGTGTTATCACATTCAAAAGTGATAACATTCTTGGAGGAAATGCACCTTAAAATAATCAAGTATACTTGATTTTCAAGTTTTGATGGCAAATGTGTAGTTTTTTTTCTTGAACACATTTGAAATTAACTGCTGGTTCTCCTATGCTGGAAATTACTTATTTCCATTGACATAGACATTTTAGTTTTTATAAATGTGTCAAACATGCAACTTGTCACCATGGTTTATACTCTCTTCAAGTTTTAGGACCAGACAGACCCTTTGAAATCACCTTATCCAAACTCTCTATTCACTTAATAAAGCATTTTAAAATGCAGATAGCCAAGAGATATGCTCCAAGCCTGCAGTTTGTTGTCTTGGGACCCTGGTGTCTGGACATCTCCAGTCTAGCAAAAATATCATGACCTCATAGCTTCCAAAATGTTGCTTAAGTAAGCAATTGTTGAAAAGATAAACTTAGATTATAAAGAATTCCAATTGTGCAATGAGTGGATGCATTTTCATTGTACACAATGAAATGAGATCTAGCATATTTGGGGCACAATCCCATGTGAAAAATATCCTATCCAAATGAATGTATTCTTGCACTCAGGGCCTGACACACCCATTGAAAGATATTTTAGTAAGGCTGGAGGAGATGGGGAGAGAAGAAAGGAAAAAGGAAGGAGGAAAGTCTTGTTTTCAAAGCAGTTGCAGCTGGCTTAGAACCTTCACAAGGTGGTTACAGAATTATTTCATGGGAATAGGATGCTCTTTGGTGCAGAAAAACATCTCAGAGAAATTTTCCTTCTATTTTATTTTGCTTGCTGTTTGGAAAAAGGTGAGGGTTAATGGGTAAGGTCTAAAACAAAAGGAATGGGACAAAGCAAAAATGTTCTACATTATAAAGTGGGGAAAGTGCGGTAGTTCATTGACCTGCCGCTGAGAAGCAGAATAAGAAGGGGACAGCTTTGAGGACAATAAAAGAAATTTTGAGAGCAAAATTTTGGGAGACACAAGCAAGAGATCAGAACCTTGAAGAAGGGTGTTTATTGTATTTCTGGTGATCTGTTCTGAGGTTTCTGTTATATATCCAGATAAACTAAGTTCTCTGCATGACAGCAAAAGAGAGAGAAAGTGCGAGAGAGAGAGAGAGAGAGAGAGAGAGAGAGAGAGAGAGAGAGAGAGAGAGAGAGAATAGGTGTTGAGCTTAGGTAGTGGAAAAGAGGTAGAATAGCAAAAGCATGATTATGAGGCAAGACATGACCAGGAGTAAGTGAACCTTTCAGAAATTACAGGCAGCTATACCATACAGGGCTGGAAGTTTGAGCCATTCAATCTTCTTTTAGAAGGAAAGTGTGAATTTAAATGAATTGGGCAGATTTGAGTGAGATCTCTGAGAGAGTCCATTTCCAAGACATACCCAAGTATGTGGATGTTGCCAGTCTAGAGGCCACACTGAGCAACAAGTTTTTTTTTACACCAAGATATGGTCTCTTACCTCATATTCTTCCTTGAACCCATAGCCCTGGCCTCTCTTCATCTGTGTGATATGCTGCAACAGGTCGGCCACCCTGATGGCTGGCTGGAACTGGTCCCTGGAATAGCTCATCTCCACAGGGTCACAGGCCCGGTAGGGGTGCGTCTGGATGGTGAGGGTGGGCTGGGACAGCTCCCCACGGCTGCCATCTGCTTCAAAGAGAAGGAGGGGGGAACAGACCATAAGGGAATAAGGTTCCTTTGGGCCCCCCACAAAGTGAGCTGATGTGCATAGAAGCAACCACCTCAGGATGGCCCCCTCACCCCAAGGGCAGGCAGTAGAGGGAACAGACAATTACATGCTGCTCCCCTGGCTTGATTGTGTGCAGTTGAAAAATCACATCCAACAAACCAATGCATGCAAGAACCCCAGGCTCGTTTCTGCTTCCAAACTACCTGCTGGTTGAGGAAAGTGAAAATTCCAGGTGGGCCTCCCCTACCTGTGCCAGTTTTTCCTCCAGGGTGTTGCCCCTCACTAATTCTAGGACCAGTGAGAAGCTACAGGGATGAACAAAGATAGAAGGGATGATTTCCTACTGTCTAATGAATTAGATGCATAGGATGGGACTGAAATGTCTTCTGCAGAGAAAGGGAGAACTCTGATTTCTAGAAATTTGCTTCTGGTTTACTGGCTTTCTGCCCTGAGGTCTGGCTTCTCTGAGTTCATTCCCTATGGAATTGGATGCAGTGGCAGATGCCCAGGCAGAGGATCAGGCCCAGAACCTACTCATTCTGCATGTGTAACTTTCCTTCTCTGGACTCTGCAGCTTCTGCCTCTACCTTCGATCTAGTTTGTCCATCACTGCTCCAAGAACTTCATGAACAAATGTCATCCTTCTGTCTTGCCTGCTTCCTCTCCCCAGCTTAAGTCCTGAGCCTTATCTTCAAAAAGTCTCTCCTTGAAGTGAGACCCGGGCTCCGCTGTAAGCCCCATAATAACCACTAGGTTGTTTGAAGTGGTCTTCACTAGTCTGAGCACATGGACATTTCTGCCTACTGAGATTGAGTTTGAATTCTTCCTTACTCAGGATTAGAAAAATCATTTTCTCTTCTTGCCACTTCCCTGTCAGGACCTGTTTAAATTCTATGGCATCATCCTGGATTGGTTTCTCCAGTCTTGTTGAGACCTTGTTGTGTGCTGGACCCACCTGTAGGGACAGCTGAGAGCTGCTGAATCTATTTGTCTTTTGCAGATGATATTAAGCATTAGGTGGTATTCTTTTGTACCCCACTAGGTCTAGAATCCTTCCAAGGGAAACTTTATAGGTAGTCCTGATTTTCTGACAGCTGCTCCCCCCAAAAAAACTATATTTCTTCTGGTTGTTTGCCTGTCATGTTACAATAGTGCCTCAAACATGGATTACTGCTTTTGAAAAGGAATTTGTCCTACCACATTACAGTATGAGTGGGTGGAAATGCATGAACAAATAAATTTAGAGGCTGGAGGCAAGGGAAGAAGATTCTAGGTGTAAATTAGCATAAACATTCTAAGTGCACATAGAGAACAAAAGCTTTTGCTTTTCATACTGGGATTTTAGGTACCAGCCGCAGTATAACCTCACTGACAAAGCCCAAATGTGGTGCCTTTAAGGGTCACTTCCTTCTATTATGCCCATATAGTCAGGAGTTGGACTAATTGAGGATTGATCAGAGTACCTGATTCACTCTTAGTCAGGAACCCCAGCAGTGCAAAATGCAATGCGAACGTCACACACAACAGTAATGTTGAGAATCTGGAGCACAATAACGAAACCAGGAGAAGCAAGGTGAGTGGGAATGAGATAGGGATAAAGCATTAAGAGCTGGTTTGAGGTTGGTCTAAGAAGGTTGTGAATTCAGTCTTTCCCAATGGTGCAAAGCTATCGAAAGGCTTAACTCAATTCCTTATGGAAAAGATTCAATGTATTTGTTGCAGGTTTCCTTCCAGGGATTTTAGCCTACTTCCTATTCCTGGGAAAGCCTGTTGGGCTCAATGTGGAGAAGATGAAATTTCTAAGGTCGTGGGTGGAGTCTTGAGTCTCCCAGGGGACTGATTCAAAGGATATCAGATACTATCAGATCCTTCTTCAGAGGATCCAGAACCAGGTTGCCTGGGAGGACTAATTAGCAGGCCAAATTAAGCTTCTTAGAAATGGGCACCTGGCAATTCTATGAGATACCAAATGTTTCCAAAACCAAACATCTACCAATATGCATATTTTCCTTAAACACATTGCTAGACAGACTGTAAACTTGATGTCAGCAAAACCAACGTTGGAATGGAAAATAAATGTTTTTGAGATGTAGCAACTTGTATTGCCGTCACATTTGTAATAATGTCAATATTGGTGCTAATGATGCCATGAAGACTTGGAACCAAGGGATTTTTAAGGTTTATTAATTCAACTAGTTGAACTCTCTTTTCCAATGAATCTTACCTTACCTCTTCCCTTATTAACCTCTGATAATACAAAAGGGATATCTTTTTACACACCCCATTTCACCAGACGCACTATACTTAATTTTCCATCATTACGTTTAATGAAAACCCAATTTCACAACTCACTTCTCTCAGGAACCTACAAGTAATGCTACGATTTTATCAGCCCCAATTAAAAAGCATTATGATGTTCCTATTCAAGAGGGAGCCTTAAAACTAATGTGCGATTCTGCTGCTAACTCAACAAGGGCGCTGGAATTCGCACGATGCCCATAAAATGAAACTCAAACCAGCTGGCCCAGGGAGAAATCAGTTTTCTTTTTTTCTGCTCATCAGATACTCAGTTATCAACTCATTTCAAATCCTTGTGTATAGGTCTTGTGTGTTTATCTATTGTACAATAATATTTGGGATTTCTTTTATACTTTCTGAAGCTGATGCTAAAGGCTGTACATTCTTCACGTACTTCTCCTAAGGCTCTTGTTGCTACCTGGGGAGGTGAGCAGAAAGGAGTTGGTGATACTTATGAACTCCACAACATCCTGTGTTCTCATCGCCCACCCTTTACTATTTTGCTCGCCATTCATCTACCCTCTGGAACTTGACTTTGGCCTTCTATTTTTGCAACATTTGGAAGGTCTTCCTTCTCTCTCCCTCCCACTGTCCACTTTCCTTAGATACTTGACCACTGGGCCCGAGGTTCAATGCACGAGCCTGAAGATATGGTACAATTGGAGTAATGGGGTGCTAGTGATGTCTCACAACATTTAGCAGGATTGTACCCATCTTGAAGGACCCTTTGGTGATGGGGATCAAACTCGATTCAGCTGTATCCAAGGCATATGCCTTAACTCCAGTGTTATCTCTCTAGCCCCAGACCTTTTTCTTATAAATTCCACTGCTACCAGCTTTTATAAGTCTCCCTGCAGCCTGAGCCACATACAGACTTTTCCAATCACTTACTAGGACTTACCACTCCACTGGTTAACAAATATTTATGGAGTAAATATATTGAACAAAGTGCAGTGTTAGATACCAGACAGATTCAGCATATGGAAGAAAGTATGTTCAGGAAGATAAATTTGCCACAGCCTTTTCAGAAGAGAAGAGATAAGGTAAGCATAAGTCATTCTAACAGGGGTGGAAAGGAATAGGTGCTGAGAAGATAGGCTGAAGTTAGACATCCTAGAAACATTTCCCAAACTGTATGCATTCATGTTTTACCACAGCTACAGAGTATATAACATAACCAACTCTGCTCAGTAGAACTGCCCATGATGGTGACAATATGGTAGCCATCAGAAACATGTTCCTACTGTGACTAAGGAGCTCAAGTTTAACATTTCATAAGTTTTATTCATTAAAATGTAAATATCAGGGGCCCGGGAGATAGCATGGAGGTAAGGCATTTGCCTTTCATGCAAAAGGTCATCGGTTCGAATCCAGGTGCCCCATATGGTCCCCCGTGCCTGCCAGGACTGAGCATGGAGCCAGGAGTAACCCCTGAGTACTGCCGGGTGTGACCCCCCCAAAAATGTAAATATCAGTGGGTGGGTACACTTGTGTTAGGTGTAGTGCTGGGATTATGTACATGAGAAACCATTATTAATAGAGTTGTAAGCCACAAAATCTCAATCAATAAAAATTAATAAAAGTGCTTAGATGCTTTTATTACACTGTAGCACAGTGTAGTTGGGTAGAATTTTCTAAGAGGATGGAAGTACTCCAGATTTTCAGTATCTACTGTGGTAGCCACTGGCCAACCTGTGGTTTAATAGCTTAGTGAAAGCTAGTGTGAATGAGAAACTGAATCTACAATTCAATTATAACTAATTCAAACTTAAATAACCACATGTAGCCTGTGGCTAAAGATCAGAATTATGTGGGCCTATGCAATTACATCTTCCTAACTCTTCTTTAAATCAACTGATTTTGTTTCATTGTTATTAATAATCATATTTTGATATCTTTCTAGGTAACATTCATCAACTTACATAGGTGCCCATCATCATGAGAACTTTTAAGGTGTTTTCTTTTAAATAGTCAATATTTTTCAATATTTAAGCCAATATTTAAGGTTCTCTTTTAAATAGCCATTATTTAAGTATGCAACATAAAATAAACTATAGTCACTATGCTATAATTGCATTTCGTAATTTATTTATTTTGTAATTGGGAGTTTGTACCTTTTATCCTCTTTACTCATTATGCCCGTCCCTCTACCTCCCATCTCTGGTGACTATCAATCTGATCTTAAAACTTATTTTCCTTTCCCTCTTTCTTCTTTCCTACCCTGCAGGATTCTTCACTTAAGTGATCTAATGTAAGTGAGATCATGTGGCATAAGTCTTTCTCTGACATACTCTAATCAACTTTCAAACATTCTAAAAATTATTTTGAGTACCAGTTTTAATTTTCACTACAGTGTTTACATAATAATTTAATAAATCACTTGCCTATGTTCTTTGAGAGAAACACAATTCATTTCCTGTGAATTTGAGCCGAGAATCAGACAGAAAGGGAATTTTATCCTTTACTAATCAGTTCCAGGTATGTGATTTTGTTAAGTAATTTTAGATACATTTTAGATAACTTTTTTTTTGAGGGAAGGGTGGTTTATAACTTATGCTTCATGTATTTGGCATTATGTCCCAAGAGCTATACACATACTCCTTGATGACAATAAAAATTCCAATTCTATTCATCACCATACAGTTCACTTTCTTTGCCCCTTAAAACTTCTCCCACAACCCATACCCTCACTTCCTTGTAACCACATGTTTGTTCTCTGTCACTGAGTGTTTGGTTTTGCTTTGTTTGCTTTGGTTTTTTACACTCCACATATAAGATCATTCAGTATTTTTCATTATCTAAGGAACCACAAGTTTTGAGCCTTACTTTCTTCATCTATCATACAGTAAAAATAAGGAGAGAGGATTCAAAGAGATAATGCATGGTAAGTGGCAGGACGATGCCTGGGATCTGGTAAGGGGTGGATAAAAAAAAAATTACTGTTCTGATGTTGCACAACATGCCCTGGTAGGCTCATGAGAATTTTCATTTGGGTGAAAGCATCAAGGGAGGCCTTTAATGTATCTCTTCTTTCTTTCATGCCACACTCCAAAGCCATATATCTTACTCCATTCCTGCTGCTACTGTCCTAATTCAGGACTTGAGGACAGGACTATTTCATCATGTTCCTAATGGCTTTTCTGCTTCCCCAGTTCTTCTTATACAGCTCTGCTTAAGTCATTCTTCTTAGGAAAAGCCTTCAGAAAGTCAAGACAAAGTTTCTTAACCAGCCAACCAATTTCCTATTGCTTCTGGTACCATCATATTTTTCCGGTTTTATTTAACATGATTCCTTTCACATCCATGTCTGCCAGGGCAGAAGAACATGTAGAGTGTATAGGAAAATATTCAGTAAATCTTTACTGAAAGGGGAATCTGAGATGTGAGAAATTGGAAAAAGGGAGGACCTGAGTTGTCTATTCAAAGTGAGGCTGCTTTTGCAATAGATATAATGGGTTCTGTGGCAACAGCCAACATCAAATTAAAACCTAAATTCATAATGAATTTCACAATTTCTCAGTATAGGACTTCAGCATATTACTTCAAGTTTAAGTTTATTATTTGAAATTGGCAATAGAAAGTAGTGTTGGTGTTCAAGGCAAATACTCTATCTACTGTGCTATGGCTCCAGCCCCAGTGCTGAAGATGATAGTCATAAAAACCATGACTACCAGCAAAATCATCATCACTGAAGACTGTTTCAGAGGTTAAGTGGGATTCCTTTTGGAAAATCCTAAGATGGCAACTGGCAAAAAGGTCAAGATAACCAAAATACCAAAAATAAGCTTTCCATATCATGTAAACCTAAATCTGTCAACATACCTTTTGTTAGAATGTGGAAAGAATAACCATTAATTACATCAGCATCATATTTAGATATACATAAAGACAAACATTTGTCAACATTGCTTAAACTAAATCTAACTAATGTAACATACAACTTGGGGACTATCTGTATGTTTTTATCCCATGATTCACAGGAAAGGGCAAGTTTAGTAGTATGAAAGATGGAGGATCATGTGGATAACAAAGTATGGTGTAGTATTACATCTATACATACAAAATAAAATGGTTATGAATCTCCCATTGTAGAAAAAACATCTTCCATGTACCCAACATAGGTAACTCCTCACTCCCCCGGATAAATTTGTGATCAATAAGGAATAGTATATACAAATCCTTGTATTTATTTTGACACATGAGTTCACTCAATATAATGGCAGACAGAATTATCTTCTCCTTCCTAAGTCTGACTAAATGGATCGTGTATTCTACTGTGCCATATGCTAGAGTTGAAATGAATATTATATCATTGGCAATTGACATTGACACTCCTAGTTATTGAAAGTAATATTGATTTGAAAAGTAGAAAAGAAATGTTTTATTGTTTCTAATTTTTCTTTTCTTTTTGTTGTGTTTGGACCACTCTCACAGTGCTCAGTGCTCAGAAGTTACTCCTGGCTCCGTGCTGAGGAATCACTCCTGTCAGGCTTGGGGAACCATACAGGATGTCAGGAATCAAACAAAGACTAGTTGCATACAAGGCAAAAGTGACTGACCTATGGTATTATCATTCTGGTTGTTTCCAATTTTTCTTTTATCAACTCAGATTCAAAGACTAGCAACCAGATGTGGGAACTGGTTAATATTCTCAGCCCCTTCATTTGGAATTTCTTGTTTTTTGTTTTTTTGGGACACACCCGGTGGTGCTCAGGGGTTACTCCTGGCTGCCTGCTCAGAAATAGCTCCTGGCAGGCAAGGGGGACCATATGGGACACCGGGATTCAAACAAACCACCTTTGGTCCTGGACCGGCTGCTTGCAAGGCAAACACCACTGTGCTATCTCTCCGGGCCCATGGAATTTCTTATATGGCAAAGACACAAGAGAATGTACAAGGACCTTTGCATCCAGGAGTTAGATTCAGTGTTAGGAAAATATTGTGGTCGAGCTGTTATTGGGAAAGTGTCTTCTGAGTTTGTTAACAACTTCTAGTAAAGAAATAAATCTTCTTGATTGTGGAGAAAGCATGAATGAATTCCTTCTTCCACATATTTCACATGATGTAAGGGTGCTATCCCTCTGCAGATTCACCCATGAAAACACCTGCATATACTCCAAGGAACAGATACTAATCAATTGAACAGAGAGGGTGACAGGAAATGAATTTGCTCTGCTTATTTCCAAAGACCTAGAGAAACAGTTCTTTTCTTTGTTTTTGGAGGAGGAGGCACACTCGGTGATGCTCAGGGGTTACTCCTGACTATGTGCTCAGAATTCGCTCTTGGCTAGGGGTAGCATATGGGACACTGGAGATCAAACCAAGTCCATCCTGGATCTGCTGTGTGCAAGGCAAATGTCCTAATGCTGTGCTATCATCACTCTGGCCCCCAGAAACAATTTTTAAAGGTATGTAACAGACACAAAACCACATTGTTTCTTAAAAAAAAAACTCAACATGCTGAAATGATGAAAATGACACTCCATATACTGAGAGTAAAGACAATTTAAAGAAAAAAAAAGGAAAAAAGGCAGTCTGTGCTAACTGTTAACTCAATATCCAGTTCTGACTTTCTGGCAACACCTACCAATTAACTTGGTTACTCCCACTTTTCTTTAGCTAACTCATTTAATTATGGTCCTGTTCCTATATTTAGGTGGAAATTTAAACTTCCTCAAGCCAATAAAGCTGTCCTGTTCTCTTCACAAACATTTCAAGAATTTTTTTGAAAATAGATTTTAAAAAAAGAATTTTGATTAACTTTATTTTCCAATAGATATTATTATATATGGCTATGATAATTTAAAATGTTAAAGCAGGGGCTGGAGCAGAGGCACAGCAGTAAGGCATTTGCCTTGCATGCATCTGACCTAGGACAGACCATGGTTCGATCCACTGTGTCCCATATGGTCTCCCAAGCCAGGAGCAATTTCTGAGCTCCTAGCCAGGAATAACCCCTGAGCATCACTGGGTGTGGTCCCAAATAAAAAATAAAACAAAACAAAACATAAACTAAAAATGTTAAAGCAGTTTTATATCTAAGACTGAGGGCAATAGTAACCTGAAATAAAGAACTTGCCTTTATATAATAGAGAACATGCCTCCTCAGGCATCTCATTGAGCTCTAACTCCAAATTCCTTTCTTGTTTTTCTGTGTCTGTGAGCTAATACTGTATCAGCAATTCTATTTTTGTTCAATATCTTAAGATATTTAAAAGCATGTTAGATTACATAAATTAAAAAAAATTAAAAAATTATGAATGAATAAAAAAGTGAAAGATTAAATAATAGATTTTTCAAAATATGGATCAAGTTATGAAGTGACTATAAAAATGGTCTGGATGAGGGAAAGAAAGATTATAAAGAAACCAAAATGCAATACTGAATTAAATGGACACTGGAATTGGTAATGACAAGGAGCAATAGGAAGACACTTATAGAGAATTAATTTGAGAACCTTGCAGTAAAAACGCCAGGGAATGAGCACAATGAAAATTATATTTCCTCTGTATCTATCATCTGCTCATGAGTGTTCATGTGTGAAAACATCAAAAGACATTTTTATAAAAAAAATGAAAACAGATACATAACAGACAGATAATTAGAGTTACAAAATAAGAGAACAGAATAAATGAAACACAAGTAATAATAGACAATACAATATAAGAAACAATTCTTTGGCGGAATAAAAACCTAAATATTCCAATAGAAGAATTTTCTATATGCAATTTCAAAAAATCTCCTAATCAATTAGATATAGAAATACTCAGATTGGGACATGTAACTGAACAACTGAGGCTGGAAAAATGGGCTTCTAGGATAGAAAAGAAATGATACCAATCCATTTTTTTGTTGGCTACATTTAAATGTCTCAAAGCAGTGGAAGAAAGTGTTGTGCCCTCACAAGTACACACCGCTAGATGATTTTGTTTGTGAGGCTACTTGGAGATTCTTGGATACATACATTTCAGAATTTACAGTGGCTCTGATTTTTTTCCCCAGATGCCTAGGGAGGAAAAACAGCAGGCAACTTTTTAGTAAAGTGAAATAGTTTTATAAAGGAGATATTAGAGAAGAGGGTGAGAAGAGACTCTCCAAGTAGAAATAGCACAGGGAGGGGGAAGGTGGAGTGGTAGCACATGGTAGGGTGTTTGCCTTGAACACAATTGACTCAGGATGGACTCAAGTTTGAACCCCAGAATCTCACATGGTCCCCCGAGCCTGCCAGGAGTGATTTCTGAGTGCATAGCCAGGAGTAACCCTGAACACCACTGGGTATGGCCCTCCACCCAAAAAGAAAAAAAGAAATAGCACAGGGAACTCCTGACTGGAGTGCTCAGGAAATACTTTTATAACCCATATGATTGAGGCCAAAGAAATCATTCATATATGGCCTTGTGACCAACTCTGGTTTGAATAGTAGGCACCATATATAGTCTCACCAGTACCAATAGTGGTCACTTCTGAGTACAGATCCTGGAGTTAGCCCTGAGCATAGCTGATATGATCCAACCCACATTACCACCCCCATGCCCTACATCCAAGGTGTACAACTTTCAAATAGCAGTTTAAAAACAAAAGAGAACCCAGTCTCCCATCATATGTGGCTGTAGTGAGATAGAACCACTCCAAACAAATGAATAGAAAAACCTGTGTGATATCACTGAAAACCCTATACTCCTGACAAGCAAATGAGAAACTACCTAACAGTGATATTTTCATAATCCAAGACACATTAATTCCCACAGAAGCAAACTGCCTCCACTAAAACTTAACTTGCAGTGGAAAAATAAAATAGAATGATGAGAAGTATGAAGAAGCTTATCCCCATGAGGGAGAGTCAGCAGACAGGATACACAGTGAAACATACCTCCTGAGGATGGGAAAGAATAAAACAATCAAAGAGACTATAAAATAAACCCATTTAGATTGATTACAGAGAAAAGTGAAGATACAAACACAGCAATAATGCATCACACGTCATGGAAAAAGATGGGCAGATTTGAAAAATATAAAGTTTCCTTCTAAAGATGAAAAATATGGTCAATGAGAACAGAAAGTAAGTAAATAAATACCAAGAACAGATGTTAATGGAAAACAATATAAGGTAAAACTACAACAGGGAAGTTGAAGAAAGTGAAAACTGTTATTTCCTTTGAAGACAGCAGTAAATTAAAAAAACCTCTGCCAAAAATGGGTAAGGAAAGAGACACAAACAGACACAACTGCTGGGAACTGACAGACACTTGATCACATGCTTAGATTGACAAGTGAGCAAAATCCTGAAAAGATCCTCCAAGACCCCTGGAGGTTTCAGTGGACATGGCCAAAGCCAGGGTCTATGTATCAGCCCATCACAAGAACACCACCACTTGATTTAGAAAAAAAAATCAAACTTAAGATAATGGTGGGTTTTGTACTGAGTGAAATAAGTCAGAGAGAGAGAGAGAGAGAGAGAGAGAGATGCAGAATGGTCTCACTCATCTATGAGTTTTAAGAAAAATGAAAGACATCCGTGAAATAATTTTCAGAGACAAAAGAGAGGAGGGCTGGAAGTTCCAGCTCACTTCATGAAGCTCACCACAAAAAGTGATGAGTTTAGTTAGAGAAATAACTACACTTAGAACTTTCATAACAATGTGAATGAATGAGTGACGTAGGAAGTCTGTCTAGAGTACAGGCAGGGGTGAGGTGAGGAGGAGGGAGATTTGGGACATTGGTGATGGGAATGTTACACTGGTGATGGGGGGTGTTCTTTACATGACTGAAACCCAACCACAATCATGTTTGTAATCAAGGTGTTTAAATAAAATATTATTAATAAAAGATAATGGTAGGTTCATAAGCCATTGTTACAAAAGTGTACAGCCTTCACTCATGCCCACCCAAGTGTGAATAACTTGTATAACTTTCAGACAATATCACAACCAGAAAATAACACCAATACATTCCACTAGTTTTACTCAAATTTTGTCAGTTTTATTTATTTATATTTGCCTGTTTATGTGTATGTATGTCTTTTGTTTCCAACAACAGACCTATATATGTAGATTCCTATGAATATACCAGAATCATGATGCAGATGCATGTAATCAGCTTCTCCTGTCTGAGGGCCCTAGATAACTGCTGGAATGATTAAAAAGTGTTGGTCAGCAAAACCACAAAGTCTACCCACAAATTGGACATCCATATTTCATGGTGCCACTATAATCCAGGTCAATATTGATTGACCTTATAAGGGGATGTACAATCTAAGCACAGTTTTAGAGGGTGTCATTCATATGATAGCCTTCCTCTGATGACCCAGGTCTTGCCAGTTAAAAGGCACTTGTCATGGTAAATAACTAATGGCTGGTGATGTTATTTTGATTTTAGGAAGTCTTACGTAAAGTAGAAAGCTTCATCCATGTGATGAAGAGGGGAAGGAATAAAAAAAAAATGGTCTGCTCCCTGCAGCAAATCTTTTGTCAATTTCAGGAAGGTCAGGGTGTATGATGAAAAGGTGCACTGGATCCCACAATCCACAAGAAAATCTCAAAAGACACTG